>CATIWM010056057.1:0-12483 GCA_949671775.1 Mallotus repandus
CCTTTCAAGCAAGAACAAGACATGTCGAAGTTGATTTTCATTTTGTTCGTAACTTAGTGGCTTCCAAGCAGTTAACAGTTGGCAATGTTTCCTCAGCAGACCAAATTGCAGATTTACTGACCAAACCTCTTCCCAAACAACAATTTTCTTTTTTCCTGGACAAGCTTCGGCTACTTCCAGTCCCGCCATCAGCTTGAGGGGGGATATTAAAGGATAACTATTGACAATAGATATCTTGTTATTTGTTACGTTTGTTACAGCTGTATATACTATATATACCTCATTGTGTACTGCTGATTTCTCAAGGGAAATACAATATATTATTTCTGATTAATAACTGCACTAAACTTAACTCAAGTGGCAGACATATTTTTTATTTTGAGGGATAAAGTTGGACAAAACAACAAACTTTAATTGAATTGATACATGAAGGAAAAATGCCTTGTACTTTTACGGTCGAGAATAACAATCAATGATATGCAATTTGAACCCTCCATTTATCAATGACTTTAAAAAAAAACTCATTCATACTTCAATTTTCATGAAAATATTCTTCTTGCATATCCTTTCTGTCTTTCAAGACATGTTAAAAACTCACTACTTCATCTCAATATGTACATACCCAAAATTGGTCCCAAAAATAAAAAAGAAATAAAAAATAATGCGTATTTTCTATGGTAAGTTTTTTATTTACTCTATATATTGAATATACCATATTCAAAATTTATTTTCAATAGGGTGTGTTAAATATTTATTTTGAATAGAATTTATCGGATTTCAAAATGTCTAATAAAAAAATTTTTAAAAATAATGTTTCATATTGTAAGTTGCAATACAAACAATTCCATGGTGATTTATAAAAATTATTATTTTATTGTCGGTGAGAGAGTAGTCAAGTGATAACTTATCTTCTAGAGCATTCTAAAGTGCAGGGTTCAAATTCTATCATTGTCGATTTAAAAAAAAAAGACTAATTTTATAATACAGTACATTACACTTATGTCATATGACCTCTCTATTTAAAAAAAATTATTATTTTGTTCTCACGTAGGGCACAAAAAACTTTAAAAAGTAAAAGATGTATAACAAAAAAATATTATTTTGTTCTTATGAGCCGTGAACCAATACATGAATGAGCATAAAATAGTTAATTAGCCACTTATCTTCTGTCATTTAACATTTTAGTAATCAAATTGCATGCCTCCAATAAAATATTTTTTTGCACATGCAAATAGCTTTTTTTTTAATGAAAAAAAAAAAAAGAAAAAACAGATGTAATGACAAAATTGTTAGGCAAAGCTTTGTCACAGCCATCTGATGTGCAGACCTATTTAGCCTTCAAACTTGCATAGAAAATCTTAAAGAAAACTGGTACCTCTGACTGAATTATTAGACTATATTAGACAACAGTTGATTAGCAGCCTCTGTACGTAGCAGTAGCATTAGTGGTGGTAGTAATTGGGCACAATCATAGGCTTAACTTTATTGCACTTTCATTGCTTAATCATCAAAACCATATATATATATATATTAATTATATGATTAATCTCTCTTTTAATATTGACCATTTCATAAGATTTATATATATATATATAGACCAAAAACACATGTACACAAGTGGAAGTTGAGCTCTCAAGCTCTCTCACCTAGAAGGTTAGATGTCACAGTTGCCTTGATAATTAATAACAGTGTCTGTCTCTGTCTCTTTCGTTCTCTCTTTTATTACACATCACACAGAAACAACAAGAAAAAAGAAGCAGCAGCAGCAAAGTTAGAACAGTAATGGCTCCTGTGGCAAATGAGTCGATGGAAATAAGAACCGAACCTGTTGAAACAACAATGGCAAGTTTGCCCACCAAGCAAGAACACAAGGGATCGTGGACACCAGAAGAAGATAGAAAATTGGCTGAGGTTATTGCAATTCATGGTGCAAAAAGATGGAAGATAATTGCAGCTAAAGCAGGTAAATAGCTATAAAACAATACAATTAATTCATGAATAGAGTTACTCTAAACTTTTGATGTCAATAAGCTTCATGCGTGTTGATCGATCTTCTGACTGTTGCTTGCTACAGGCCTTAATCGCTGTGGCAAGAGTTGCAGGCTAAGATGGTTGAATTATTTAAGACCAAACATCAAGAGAGGCAATATATCAGATCAAGAAGAGGATTTGATCCTTAGGCTTCATAAACTACTAGGAAACAGGTTAATTATTTTTCATGACAAATAATCATATTTGCTAGCTAGTTGGATTAATTCTTGTGTATACCATGTACTGTTGTGTTGATTCTAGCTATGTTCTTGATTTTGTGATATGTATAGATGGTCATTGATTGCTGGAAGATTACCCGGTCGAACGGATAACGAGATCAAGAACTACTGGAATTCTCATTTGAGCAAGAAAATAAATAAAAAAGAGAAACAAACTGGAACTTCAACAAAAGAAAGGTCCAGAAATGATCAGAGAAGGACAGTAGAGAAAGTGGGTTTTAAGGTAGAGAAGAGGGAAGAGAACAATTCAAACAGTAACAATAATAATAGTGGAGGTGAAGAAGACTCAAATAGCAGCTTTAATGTAGATGACTTCTTTGATTTCTCCCATGAAGACCCTTTAAACTTGGAGTGGATGAGCCAATTCTTAGAGATAGATCATGCTAGCTTTACTGGCATGTCATAAAAGTGAACAACTTTTTCTTTTTCATGCCATGATCTTATGGATATCTGTCAATGACATATATCAATAATCATGGTGTATGAAAAAGTTTCGTGATGTGTGTAACCTTAGTGATCTGTTCATTAATTTAGTGAAGAGTTTCAGCTTTTTTAAGAGCACAAACTGTTAACTTCTGATTGATTCCAATCATTTCCTGAACTGGGTTGTTTTTTTTGTAACTGGGTTCTTCATCCACATTAATTAACACCTAGGTACCAATAACTTAGCCAAAATGCAACTTACCAAGTACTACAATATGTGCAATTTACACTGCAGTTTTTTGGACTTTAGTCTTTGAAGTATGGTGTAGATTCTTTAATGGTGGAAGGGCGGTATAAAGATGGCAAAGAGTGAAAATAGAGTTAATAAAATTGAGAATGAACCAAAAAAAGAAAGACATGTATCCCCAAGTTTTTGGACACATGATTGATCAAGTTTAAGTGAGTACAAAAAGGGTACGTGTTAGCTTGCATCAATACCCATACCATATGCCAACATTGTTTTATTTTTATTTTTATTTTATTTTTTTCTCTCAAGGAAAATGTGGATAGGAAATGCAGCAACAAAGAGACAGAGATAAGGCTGCAAGACGAGTGTTACCCAAATGCTATAGTCTACAAGACAAATAGCGTATTGAAGTGCTGGTGGAGAAAGCAAAGTTTTTCAAGAAAGAGCCAAGAATTTTTGAACCACTTTGGCAATGCTTTTTATGCAAGGTGCAGCCAAGTTTTAGGTAAAGAACTTTTATACATCTTTTTCTCAAGATATACATAACCAAAAAGTTCGAACGCAGCACTTTATTTTCACTTTGAACTTACTTGGATAATGATGCATATGAGACAGGCATCAATGATTGAGATTAATGAATCTAATTAGCCGCTCTTAGTAGACCATTAAGAGAAATTTAAGAAGCAAATTCAGAACTTGCCATGAAGAATTCCTTTTGAAATATTTTTTGCTTATCATAAATTATCACATCTAGCGGTTAAATTTAACACATTAATTTAAATATTTTGTAGTTGATTAATAAAAATGAGATATGCATATATATATATATATATATATATAAATATGACAGTCGGATATATTGTTTAATTTATATTAAAGTTTTTAACTCTCTTAGTTGAAACTCTCCGACACCAGTTTTAGTTGATCGCTCAATAAGAAGTTAAATAGTTGAATTATTTAACAATTTTCGTTTGGATTCTTTTTCGGTATCACCCAGAAATGGAAAGAAAAGTGCATGTGCGATACCATAACACTATCTTATTTTGGTGTATTTTACTTTTTTTTTTTTTTGAACACTGTGTATTTTACATTTTATTACAAAAAAAAAATTTGATAATGGCCTTGTGATTGTAAAAGTCATCTTCATGACAAATTAAGCCTGTAACTAGTCAAGTCTTTGGAGCTGGCAATCAAAGCTCGTGACCTCATGTCATACGACTGATATATAATAATTTAAACTCTTTTTTTTAACCACGATATTTAGAATTTAATTCGACTACGACAATAAAAACATTTATGGTTTCATTTGATTGACTTAAAGTTTATATTTTTAACCTAACAAATAAAGTTTGATTTGATTGACTTAAAATTTAAATTTCTAATCTAACAAATAAAGTCGATTTTGAAAATCATGAGGACTTCTAATTAAAAATATCATTAAAAATTATTTAAACTAATAATTTTTAAAATCGATTTGAATTAATAATTGGTTTGGTTGATTTAATAAAAAATAATAAATGAAGAAAATAAATATTAAAATTATTGATAATACATCTCGTGAAATTTACTTAAAAACACAACAAAATGCAAAATTCATATGATATGCTTATCATTCATAATAATAATAATAATCATAATAATATCTATTTTTTTTGACAAAATCCTTAAATTTTGAAATAATAATCCAAAATATTCTACAAATATGAAAAACATGTGTAACATTATTATAATATCGGTTTGGTTTGATTTTATTAGGTTTTCATTTTTCTAAACCATAATCAAACCAAAAATTTAGTTTAAAAAAAAAATTCAAACCATAACTAACTATTAACCACTCCAAACCACAATTTTTAGTTTGAACTGGTTTGGATCAATTTGATTTCGTCGGTTTGGTTGATTTTTGTACACCATTACTTGACATGACCATAAGGGTAGTAAAGGTCACCCAACAATTAATTCAACATGACTGCATACATTAGAATTCGAACCCAAAACCTTATTTAAGCGAAAACAACCATTTGTCAATTGATTTCAACGGTTGTTATTCATAAAATTTCACTTTTTGTTTGCTTTTTAATTCAATAAGGTCTCGGTACCATGAAGATGAAGAGAAGACAGTTAATAATTAGTATTTAAATACATTTTTGTGAACAATCACTATAAACAAGTCTTTATTTTTTGGACAATAAAAAATTTATTTTATCATAGATTGAAACTTTGGAAATAAACTAAGGATTCATTCTATCATAGATTGAACAACCACTATAAATGAGTCTTACGTAATAAAAAAAATTAAACACAAAATCTCTCATTTTAAGAGAAAAATTGGCTCAAACTTATAAAAGTTCACTTCTCACCATGTTAAAATTTTCCTCTTTTAATGCTTAAATAATTTGTTTCTTTCATTTTCCTCTTTTAATGCTTAAATAATTTGTTTCCTTCTCAGCATGTTAAAATTTTCCTCTTTTAAAGCTTAAATAATTTGTTTCTTTTTTTTTTGCTGTGGACCTTGTTTTTATTGAAGATTCTCTTCCAATTGTTTGGTTTTTGTTAGATCTCTGTGGTTGCTTTCAATGCCATAGAGAAACAAGAAACATCTCAAACCATCCAAGAAGCTGTGAATATCAATTCATATAAACAAGAATGGCCAACCATGATTTCATCAAGGCTCCTTCAGACCACTGTGGTCCAATTAGACAGATTCTTGTGCAATAAAGAACGATAGCTGAGTTTACATGTCTGTAGATGCATATTCAATTGGCCATAAAAACTAGTACGATATGCCTTCCCTTTAACAACACCATGATGAGGTCATAACAAAAATCCTTAATACCCATTTGTCTAAGCCATAAAGATTCATTTCTGATAGCTTAGAACTAACCATCTACATACAAAAAAAAAATCTCCCCATTTGATCAAGTTTTTTTTTTCTTTTTTTCTTTTTTTTTTTTTAGGGGTTGGCATGTAGCATAAATTACATAAAAACGATTGTACCAGAAGAGAGATGGATTTTAATGTATTTCACCAACCCCACGATACAAAAATGGAATTGTCAGATTGCTAGGGTATCTCATGGCATGGAGCGCCACAAGCATAGATTCGTTCATCTTTAAAGCTGCATTTAGTGTTTGAGCAAGAGAAGAATCCAATAGCTCAAGCAATCATTCAACGATTGACACAGTGACCTCACACGTTTTTACTATCATATGCTCAACATGTATGCAAAAAGAACCATGATTTCACCGATTCAAAAGAAAAGAAAAAATAAAATAAAGTAACCCATATTTTTTTTAACAATGAAAGGTGTGCATTGCGGTGTGCGATAAATTACTACTTTAATTCCTATAAAATAATCAGATTAGTCCCTAAAAAAACTTATATCTTCTATTTTATCTCCCAATACAGAGAAAATCATCGATTGGAGGGTGGTGATTTTAAAAATTTCACCCCGCTGTACAACTATTTCTAGTCGCTACTTTATTCTATTTTTTTCCATGTGCTTTTATTGTTTTCTGATTTTTCTCTTTACACAAAAATTTAGTTCCAGTACTTTTATTTCACAGGACATTAAATTCTTAGCTTGACAGAGTCCTCACTCGTCGGCGTGTATAGCACGCGCGATAAGTGAGACTGGTATTATTTGCTCAAGAACTATAATTTCACCTCCTAGACCACGTGCTGTCCTCCTAAACTTAAAGATCCATTTGGTCAAGAAAAAGACAAGCTCTACAACTGCTGGCTGCTGGAGGTCCTCCCTCGTCGATTTCCGCTGCGATTGTTGCTCAGGCGAAAGTGTGAAGAGAGGAAGAGGCAGACCGAAGGTGAAGCCGGCGGTGGCTCCAGTTGTAATGATCTAACCAAAGAAATAACAAGCTGCTATGAAGGAAGACTATGAGATTGAAGAGAAAAAACAAGCTGCTGCTGATGTATTGTTTCAATATTCAAAATTTGCTTTGGCATCTCTTGGAAATAAAGTAAGACCTTGTGATATAAGGTTGCACTTGATGAAGGACATTTCAGGACAGCCAACATCATTGAAGAAAGAATTTCCGTAGACAGCAGCTTCGCCCGATGCAATGGGTGAATCATCAAGTTGTACCTGGTACGGCCAGACTTGATAAAGCAGAAAAAACTTTCTGCCGAGGATCTTGACACCATCGATAATGGAAAGAGAGAAACAATTGATTAAGAATTAAAAGGAAATGGGTATTTGCAGGATAATGCTTATAAAATCATGTTAAAAAACAAAAGAAAATTGGTAAAATTAGTGAGTAGTTTTGGGTAGTGGTGGCGGTATTGCACTGCATGGCATACCGTGCCAGTGATTGAGTGACAAACCCACGAATCCAATGTTGCCACCTTGCTTTCTTTTTTGCTTTTTTGTATTTTTATTTACTTAATCAAATTCACTATATGTTAAAAAAAAAAATCAAATTCACTAAATCATGATGTCATTAAATTAGATGAGGGGTTTAATTACAAAAATCATAAAATTTAGGGGACCTAATGTGCAAATCATAAAATTCACCCTTAACAACAATTTCAAAATTATTTCAGCTACGTGACGGTAAGGACTAAATGTAATGATAAATAAAAATATAGAAATTAAATCTATGTAAATAAAAGTGTAGAAATAAAAGTTAGAAAATAATAAAATTACATAAAAAAAAATATTATTCCAAGACAAAAACAATTGATTTACAGATGACCTTTTAAAGTTGATCATTGCAGGGAAATATAGTCAATGCATTCACACCTTTACAAACAGGAGAGCATTAAATCAAGCTCTTGATAAATGGTTGGCCTGTCAAAGGTTTCTGTTAGAAAAGAAGATGAAATAGTACATGTCGAAGCAGCACATCATCTTTACATCATATTGCAGTAATGAGTTGGAAGCATGTGAAGTTAGTACATGGGTTGTCTACTCAAATCATGTTGCAGTAGAATTCCATGAATCCCAGTACATCTTGAATGACCTAAAGGAGGTGAAATGAGCATGGCGAAATAATAATAATAATCCTAGTCCAAAATACGTGTCAGTCTTCTAACTAGATCCCCATCTGTGTTATCCAATTTTTATGTCTACCCATAAATCTTGTACCTTTTAATGAAGAAATCCATACAAGCAACAACCTGCGAAATGAGTGACTAGAAGATGAGAAAGGAAGATAAAGGACAGAGCGGAGGTTAGTACAAGGTCTTCTCATCCCTCATAAAATCATAATGTGTAATAGTCATAATCCATTAAAAAATGAAGAGTCCTTACAGTATGAACAGTGCAGTAACACCATATACATAACTGGTAATTAGCCCCATGCCATGGAACAGGCATAATTGACCAGCAGTTTACCATCAACGCCAAAATTCTGCATCATCAGATTATAATGAACAATCAAAACCGAGTGAGGATTTATCAAATGAACCTACCCAAAGAAAAAGACCCCAAAATCTTTGTGTTCAGATGACTAACTAGAAAAAAATGTTTATGAAACCCTTCTACCGGAACCACCTAAGTCTGTTGTAATGTATCAATTTGAAACACCATTACTTCATTAATACATTCCTTTCATGAGGCATAACATTCACTGATACATTATACAGAAATGTTCATCAATAATGGGAATACAAATTGACAACTGGAAAAGACACGATGTGGATATCACAGACAATGACAGGCGGAACTAACTTTCAATTACACAACATTTCTGCGACTGCAACAGAGTACACAGCTCAGCTCATAGGCAATGCGTGTATTATATGAAAACTAACAAACTGGTGCACAATTCCACCTCTGCCTGAATATCCCACTAACAAAATGCTTCGTGCTTAAAAGTGATAGTAGATTAAAAAACTAGTTATCTAAAGCAATGACATGAAGAAATAGACAGAAATTGATTAAAAAATACACATCCCTGCAAATTGCTTCAGAATATATGCCATACAAAGAGACTAACGCCATTACTTGATACATTTTTTTTTTCCATCCTCAACAAAATGCTATAACTCAAGAATAATCTTCGAATGTATTTGGGCTGCACTCATCAGGACTTAGGAAAGAGAAAGCATTCAAGTAGAAAAGTCAGTTGAGACATCACTAGATGTTTTTTCTATGAATATTAGCTAAGTAATGCTAGCCACAGACCCTAATATAAAGAAAAAAAATTAACCAAGAACATAAAAACTTACGTTGAATAGATCAATGACCGATTCATCTGGGTTCGGTGAGAATGCACTATTAATGTATACAAACTAAAAAAACGATTAGGAAAAACAAAATTAGTAATTTGAAGACTATAGATCACACAAAATTAGGGGAAAAGGGGGAATCAAAGAGCAGCAAGGATGAGTTACCACTGTTTCTCTGTGAAGCTGTCTTCGCAAAAACTCAATCACCTTTGCAAATTTATCAGTTCCAGGTATCTGTAAAATTAAAGGACAATCAGTAAATAGAAGAAATTTTCAGTTGACAAAAACCAGTCCCAGGAAAGTAAAACCAGCAGTTATACATGAAGTAAGAAATACATTGAGTTCTGATTGTTGCTACTCTCAAATGTACTTCTGAAGGCACTTTCTAGTAGGTTGCTGATATAGCATAAGAATCTTCTCCCATGATTATGATTCTTTTGGTCAACAGTCAAAATAGGTAAATGTTTCTAAATTAAGAGAAAAAATATGTATAATTAACTTGGTTTACAGTTCAAAAAGGTATTTGCCATGCCAATTATTTCTATGCTTCAAGTTTCAGGCCGTAGCACATGCATACTGAGTTTACAAGTTTGAGCTCAATTCACTGTTGATTTGCAAGCTCGCATTGCATCAGCAAAACACTAACCCTCTGTTTGGAAAGTCCATATGTGCAAGAATTCGATTGACTGAAAACCCATAGTTGTTAGAATTCAGTTCCTTCAACTTAAAAGAAAAGAGAGAAAAAAAAAGAAAGAATTCATCTTTAAAAGAAAATCAGATCATGCCAAAATTAACATGCTTTTTCAGGATTCAATTGAATTGAACGTACTGAATTCTTGAACATGATTTATTCTAAACAATGCCCAATAAGAATCAAAATGCAATATCTTCCCAAAACGTAGTAACCAATTATCTTTATATAGCCATCTAAATTTAAAACATATAACCCAAAAAAGAAAAAATTCATCGAACCACCTGCATAAACACACGAAAACACAAAACCCACCAAGGATTGAACAACATAAATGGACAAACATGAATACATCTACACAACACTTGATGAAAGATCATACCTTGAACTTGTTTTGCTTGAGTATAGGAGCATCAGCAGTTGCTTTTAATTGAACAATCACTTCACCACCAAATAAAAGAAAACCCAGTTAAAACACAGACAATTATATAAATTAAACGACATAAATACATAATTGAATCAAAATTAAAGATGGGTTTTTGATGAGCGATCGTTTAAACTCACCTTTTCGAACAGAACTCGGAGACTCAGCTGCCGCCATTGCTTGATCGTTTTAGAAAACTCGGATGTCGTTTCTTATCTCTGTGATTAATTTATATGGTTCCACTAATTTTTGGCCTTTACAATCTAAGCCAAGTTTAGTCCAATTCTAAACAAATTGAGCTTTGTATTTGCCACTCTCTCTCTCTCTCTCTCTTGTTTTTTTTTTTTACTTTTACATTTTTTTACATTAAGGAGGAATTTATTAATTAATTATCAATATTAATTTTTTTTATCTAAACTACTAATATTAAGAACTTATAATCAATTAATTTCCAAAAAAAAAGAAGTTATAATCAATTTGATTAGAACAGGACCATAAAAACCATAAAAATAACAATCATCTTTTAATAACTAATTTGATGTAATTATATATATTAGGACACAATCGAAATATCGTTTAAATAAGAATAGATTTTACCAATTGAATCCAATAATTATTAACTAATATTGTTTTATGTAAACAATAAAAATTATTTCCTCTGTTCTCAAATAATTGTTGTTTAAGGATTATTCACACAAATTAAAAATATATTTAATATATAAATAAAATATTATACTACCCTTATAATAATTCTCTCAATCAATTATTAGTTTATATAGAGTTTCAAAAGGAATACACATCTATTCAATTAATTCTCCTATATTAATAAGGGTGAAATAGGAAAAAAAAGTAATTAAAATACATTGATAACTTAAAACGTCAATTATTTATGAATAAAATTAGACTTATAAAATATCAATTATTTAGGAATAAAGGGAGTATTACGGAATCAGTTTATGTAAACAATAAAAATTATCAATTGAAATTTTTTCATTCATAAAAGTATATTTTTTATGTTGACATGGAGCATCTAAAAATAAATTTGCACCACATTTAAAAAAGTTGGAGTTTTGATTAATAAAAATAATATTATTGTGAATTATACAATAAAATAATTATTTGTTTATAAATAATTATTAGAATGAAAAAATTTAACAAAAAAAATGCCTATTTTCATGCTATAAAAAAAGTTAAAAGTGCGAGGAAACTAACCGATGGGCATTTGGTTTATTTAATTAAGGTAGCTGATACAGATTTTTTCTTAATCAGCTATAATTTAGGTGTTTAATAAAATTTTAAAATTAACAGCTAATAACTGGTTTTTTTCAAAACAGTTGTTGATTTGATAAACTTTATTTTGGAGTTTTTTCCAATAAATTGATAGATAATTTATATTTATTTTTTTATTTAGACTATTTTACTCTTATTTAAAAATAACTAATAACAAATAATTTCATTTAAATTAAAATTAAATATATGTAATTAATTTTTTATAGTTCAAAATTAAATAAATATTATAAATTATAATTAATAATTAAATACTTATTATATTTATACCTATAATTATTTTTAAGAAATTATACAATAATATTTATATTTTTAAATTTATTTTTAAATAATTTATATTAATTATTTTAATAATATATAAATTAAAGACAATAAATTATTGTTTATTACTATATATATTTTTTAAATAATTTGCATAACTAAAAAATACTATAAAAAATATATAAAATTATATTTCAAATAAATAATATATTTAATGGTCATTGGACATACAAATAATAACAATTAACAAAATTTTACCAAACACTTCATATTTATCAGTCAACAACTATCAAATATCTACTATCAGCTATCAACTGCTGTAAACAGTTAAATCAAATGGACCCTGAATATATTGTAGCATGATTCACCTATGGTTTTTTTTTTAATACAAGGGAGGCTTTATGGGTCATGGTTACACAATAGAAGGCCTTTGTCTTTTTAATATTCTTTATAGAGATCTTTACATAAATGTATCAAAAACTAAAAGTACTTTTAAAAATGTTGCTGACTTGAAAAAATTTTAAAAATATTTTTTTCAAATATGGTCTATTCCCCTTACCATTAGAGTTGTGTTTTTTTTTTTTAGCATTTTTTTCTTTTTACTGATTTTTTAACTTTTTTTACTTTATACTTTTTTTAATATTTTATTTGTTTTCTTTTTTAACAATTTATTTTCTTTTATACTGTTTTCATT
>CATIWM010056059.1:0-18945 GCA_949671775.1 Mallotus repandus
CTAAATTGGTTACAGGATAAAAATTAAATAAATTATTTTATTATTTATCTAAATAAATAAATAAATATTATCTACACATTTATCTAATAAAATAAAAATACTTATCAAAAACCTAATTAAAATCTAATAATAAATAATAAATAAAAAAATTTTGAAAAAAAAAAAAAAAAAATCGGTTCGGTTCAATTTCCGATCGGAAATCTGATATAAAAAAAAAGTTGAATTGAAAGAAAAAACACGGAAGATGGCCATATGGCCATCTTCGTAAGAAAAAATTTTTTTCTTGATGAATGGGCCTAACGGCCCATTCATCATTTTATCTCTTCTTTTTTTTTTTTTTTTAAATTAAATTTTTTTAAATCTATTTTAAATATATATAAAAAAAATTATTAATAATAATAATTAAAATAAAAATCATATTTCCTAAAAATAATTTACAATTTAATTTAAAACCAATAAATCAAATCCAATAAATCAAATCCAATAAATCTAATTTCACAGTCTATTTTCATCATCGGGTCCTCTATCGCATCCATGCTCTAGTCATCCCAAAATTGGGTGCTTACACCCTCTATATAACGTAAATTCATATGTCTCTGTCTGTTGCAATTGAATCAACTCCTTGTACTGATCATCAGTGGATAGATCTCCGTTGTAGTCGATGCAGCTCAGGATGGTTCTGCAAGGCCAAGTTTCTACTAAGTTATCTTGAAAGTTTTGGGAGAGAGGTCCTGGCTCAAATTCATAGACTACACCTACAATTAACTACTTCTGCCCATATTGCCTGCAAAAGTCGAGCAGGGTTGTAGAAAGTAGAAAAGTAGAGGCTGGCTACGAGAACATAGTGGGTGTAAGACCGAATAGTCACGTGTTGCAATCTCCACCAGGGGCACATCCATTGGATTAAAGTATCAAGGAATATGGATAACCAGCTCTGAACATCTACTGAGATGGGATGGATTCTTTGGGTATAGTAGTGTTTGGCTTTAAATGTGCAATGTTTCTGGGAGGCTCAAGCAACCTTAGTTTTTTTATGAAACCATGCCTGTCCAGTTTATAAATGAATGAAAATGCTAAAAAAATAGCAAGTAAAGAGAGAAGAGAAAGGAACTAACATCTAGTAACAGTGGACTTTCAAAAAATTGTCTGGTTTCTGCAAAGTTATTTAACCCAACGATGGAGACCCACTTCTACTTGGTCCAAAATGTGGAGAACCTTGGAATCATAGTTGCTAGAAAGGGAAACCAGCAAGAACTAAGCATACAGATAGAGAGCAATCATCCAAGGCCAATATACTTCATTGCTATCCACGGTTACAGCAACTTTAATAAGAGAGCTTATTAGAACGTCATTACAAAAGATGTGACAAAGAGAAGCTTGAGGAGAAAGGTTGAATAGCCTGGCAATCTGATATTGAATAGAATGCAAATTCAAAGTTTCAACCGAAGGGATTACAAGTCGATAGGCAGAATCCATCTGAGAACCCAAGATAGCCTCGAATTCCTCCGATAGAAGGCATAACTCTTATATGTTGAACCAGAAAACATGTTTCTAGGAATCTCAAAATTGAACAAGAACGTGAAGAAATGGAAAGTTGATCTTCCTGGGATGCATGGATCAAAAAACTGATAGATGAAATGGCTTTAATCTTGCCCATGATTTGCCATCTAAGTTTTTTAGTATCAGTTATAGTTGTTTCAAGCTTCTTTCAGTCATTTTGGGAGCTTAGAATGTAATTCAGAAAGATAGAATTAAGGGGAAATTTAAAAGTGGGAAGTTAGGGATTTTTATAGTTGCAGAATACTGTGGTACAGGCAATCACCCCTATGATAAGGTGACGCCTCTGCATGCTGAGGCGATTCCATGTTGCCTCTTTGAAAATAGGCGATGCCTCTATGAAGAGGCGATGCACCTCCAACAAATGTGGGATTTTTTTTTACTGTGTTAACTGAAATATTAATGTTGTAAACAAGATTCAGTTATCAAAACAAAAAATTCTCATGAATAAAATGTCTCAACCAATTCAAGTTCAGTTTAATGAAGTTTAAACACATTCTATTCAGTGAAAAATATAGAAAAAGCTAAAATAAGTGATCAGTTTGAGCAAAATAATAACAGTTCAAAAAGCATATGCAATCCTAATCTAACAGAATTTCATATAGACATCTACTCGTCGTCTTTAGACTCATCACCCTCCTTATCAGCAGGATCACCTCCATCATCCCTGCTATCATCTCTAGCCTAACCAGTAGCCTCCTCCTCTCCAATGTGCTCCTCTTCCTCGTCATCACTAGTCCCATCCTCATTATCAACATAAAGAGTAGCTAGCTAATGCTCGAATGTCATGACTCTAGCCCGACTAGCGTCAAGCTCATCCTGTTAAAATATAAAGAAAGGTAAGAAATCATAAAAGCATGCATACATGTAGAGATAGGTGATGGGTATTACCTTCCACTACTGGGTTGTGCTCATCAGGAAGTCCAGCTGAGCCTCTATCACTCGATACATATACTCTCTTTGACCTCGGGGGTATCTGTAGCAGAGTTCAATTATCACAATTAATCATGTGTTAAGCTGAATTTAAAAAGCAGATTACGAAAGAAAATAACTCACATATGTAGAGGCATCCAGAATGAATACTAGCTCTATGCTCATGTCCGGTGTAATAAACTAACAAGATAACTCACTTGAAGGCAGCCAACATCGGATCATCAAATCTGGCAGAGTAACACGCATACCAATAATTACCTGCGAGCTAGAACTAGAGCTGGGAGCACTACTAGGAGGTGGTACCCTGGTCGAGGTACCCTCATCATGAGGCATAATATAAAGACGTTGGGATGGCCTCCTGCATGATAGGCCTAAGTTGGATAGTTGTTGCTCTAACTGGAGCCTAAAAAAAATGAAATCAGAAAAAGGATGTCATCATATGATAACGCAAAGTTAAATGCTTAATGAAATCATTTATTTACCTGGGATGTAAATCTAAAAAGAGGTATTCTCTGCAGGAGATAAGTCCGTGCAAAATCCATGTAGTGAGACTTCCTCCTCTCACAGTAATCATCAGCATTATATCCTTCAGCAACCTGATCCAGCTCATCCCCCTCTAGTAGATGTTCCAAGAAAATCTCACGAGGAGGAGGAAGAGGTGGTCATTTCACCTGAGCACCCCCATCCCAGGCTCGTATCCTTCCACTGAGGTACCATACCCTGCAATCAAGTCCTCGAAGTAGCACCCTCTTCTGAGATAGAGGGATTGAGCAAAGCATGGCCAGTGTCCATCCAGCTTGAGGACCCCATAAATCTAGGCATAGATGTGAAAGCAAATGAGTAAGTGAGATGAATTCAATTAATAACTATGATATTGATTACAATTACACTACAGGTACTATACCTTATCAGGTGTTAGAGCGTTCAGCCTCTCATGGTGGATCTGCACTTGAGCGACGGGCCTCCTCCATGCACGACTGGCACCCCACCTTGCCATGGCTAAGAAAGGAGTATAGCAAACATGAACTATCCCAGTAATCAACTCTAGTTCCATAGCCCAAGCCTACAAAAGAAATGAAAAATTATTGACAAATCATGATAATAATATCTAAAGATGGATCATATAAAAGAAAAGAGAAAAGGAAATACCAGAACTGCATGCCAGAAGCTGCAGAATTATCTCGCTTCTCGAACTGTCTCATCCATACTCTTGTACAGAAAGGCTAGAGCACAGCTACCCCAATCAAATATGGCCACCAGAACTAGATCCCTCAGAGGTGGCAGAAAAATCAAGTTTATGGATTTGGTTGTCTCCACAAAGAGACTAGTGCCCAATAGATACACCGAGAATGCCCGCACCACCTGATCAATAACTTAAGGAGCGGTAGCAGCTGCCACTCTCTCCCAAGTATAATGACTTTTAATAGAGTCAATATTGATAGTATGGGTCCCCTGCATATCTAGGACCATACTGAGCAATCACTCAATATAAGTGAGGCATTTTGGTGACATCCTGTGCAGGCTCACGTCTAGAGGCATAGAATCTCTCGCACAAGAGATCCTAATGACGGCAGCAAAAGAAATGGGGTCAAGAGTGAACTCACCAAAGGGGAGGTGAAAGGTGTGTGTAGCGTCAGACCATCTCTCCAGCATAGCGTGTAAAGGCTAGTAGTCATTCTGCCCCTGAGCGTCCAAGAGAGCTAAAATGAAATTCGAGAACCCAGTGTTATGAATACGAGCCTTTATCTCATCCAAGAAGCTGTCGTACTGGATGCGGGCGCCACTAAAGTTCCCAGCACCTTTAAAAGTGTGGGAATCATGTTGTAGATGAACCAGGAGTTAAACTATTGATTATGCACATAAAAGCCTAGAATTTTTACAAAACACTATCACGAAGGCAATCGCCCCTTCGTAGCTGCATCGCCTCCTCTCCAGGTGGCGATCGCCCCCCTGAAATTTGCCTTGACACTTAAGAGGCAACGCCTCTTCATGTCGGCAATCTGATAGTTGAGATTCAATTTTCATAATTTTATACATTTAATCAAGTTTTCTATTAGTTAAAGTGTTAAACATGCATTTATAAACATTAACCCGATGTTATCTTATCTTACTTACAAGGGAAAAGTGATTAAATTGGTTACTAACATCTCCTGTAGCCAATCCGCAGAGATGGAATCATATGTCTGCCAAGAGAGGGATGTCATCCCCAATGCTAAGCCCAAAACTGCACAGAGGATGTACTAGAGGAGTAACGGGGTCCCAGGCAGGCAAATTTGGATTTCGTGCAGCTTCCATAGTAGAAAGAGCACTTGAAAAGTGAGAAGGAAAAGAGAGGAAAAAAGGAGAAAGAGTTTGAAAGCAAAAGATGATTTTGAAAAAAGTGGAAAAGAAGTATATATAGGAAGGCAGGAGGGTAAAAGAGGAAAGCTTCAAAGAAAAGAAAAAAAGCTAGGGTAGGCCAACTTGATGAGGGAAGGCCCCTTAACCAAAGGAAGTATGGCCACGAAATAAGCATCCCCAGTGGAACCTATTCCAAAAAAAAATTTCAAAAGATGAAGAATTACTGCCTTGCTTCTCGGGTATACCTCGAAATCAATATTGAAGAGTCAGAGATTTTCTGATCGAAGTATCAGTCTCAAGAGTGTCTGGTCAGGTTGTATCCTCGAAGTACATTCTTTTATTCAAGAGCATCTGGTCGGGTTGTATCCCCGAAGTGTGCATCATAAGAAGTGTCTAGTCGAGTTATACCCCTAAAGTATATTATTTTATTCAAGAGCATTTGGTCGGGTTGTATCTCTGAAGTGTGCATTGTAAGGAGTGTCTGGTCGGGTTGTATCACCGAAGTGGGCATCATAAGGAGTGTTCGATCAAGTTGTATCCCCGAAGTGCATTCTTTTATTCAAGAGCATCTAGTCGGGTTATATCCTCAAAGTGCGCATCATAAGGAGTGTCTAGTCGAGTTGTATCCCTAAAGTGCATTCTTTTATTCAGGAGCGTCTAGTCAAGTTATATCCCTGAAGTGCACATCATAAGGAGTGTCTGGTTGGGTTGTATCCCCAAAGTGCTTCTTCTTCCCTACTGAGTGACTTCTCATGTTAGAAAGGCTTGAGATTCACGTCCAATTATAATGAGTAACTGATCGGGCTAGAAAAACCCAAGGAACACGGTTACGTTTCACCTCTATATATTACTGAGTGAAGTTTCGCATCAGAAAAGCTTGGGATTCACATCCAAATATTAATGAGTGGCTGATAAGGTTAGGAAAACCAAGGATCACAATCACATTTCAAATTAAAGTTTGACCTTTTGGGTTTGAATTCCCAAAGCTGACAACCCAAGTGAAGCTTGCAGGTCAGGTATGTCCTTCTTACTTACTATTGTTATACATGTTGCTTTTTCAAAAAAATTAATTTCATAAATTTGATGTTTTTAAAAACCAAAGGGGCAAACTATAGACACCCTCAGTTTGATCGACCCACAATGAAAGCCCGGTGATGAGATAGTACAAATTTTGAATGTAAGAGGAGCCCGAAACCTTCTCTACAATAGACTCAAGAACCCAAAACCCTAGAACCAAGTCTAAAATACCAAGCCAAAACCTAAAACACCAAGTCCAAGCCCAAAATATTAGAACCAAACCCATTAGCCCTTCAGTTCAGTGGCCAAGCCCAGGCCCGAGCTAAAGAGGTGATCGCCTCAACAAAGAGGAGACGCCTCTTCGCCCCTTGCATCAGTGAGGCAACGCCTCTTTGGTGGCTAACCTACTTTGCATTAAATGCTATTTATGGTTGTATTAAGTAGGAAATGGCTCACATTATCGCTGATCTGGAGATTTGAGCGTAGAAATAGGACTTTGGGGACAGAAGTGAGCTGGAAAAAAAAAAGGAAATGATGGTAAATTATGATCTTTTATTTGGATATGTTTTGAGAATTGGAGAGAAGGAAAGGTGAAGGGCTTACGTAGGGATTTTTTGCTGGTTAGAGGAGAGGTTTGCTATTTTTCAGAGACAAGAAAAAAGAAAGAAAAAAAATGTTCTTGAGGAAAAAGAAGGAAAAGTAGGAAAGAAAGAAAAAGAAAAAAAGGAGAAAAAGTAGAGTTTTATAGCTTGAGGAGTCCATTTCTTTGAAGGAGAAGGGATTCCTTACATTCAGAAACATCTAAACAATCAAAACAAGCTCTGAGAGCTAAGTTAGGAGCTCCTAATTTGATCAAATCAATGAGAATTTCCTTTTTTAGTTTTAAGTCTTTGATTTCATTTAAAGGTTCATTTTCTTGATTTTAATGCTTGTTATTGTGTTTATTGCTTATTTGATTCTATTTGAAGGCCTGAACATGTGAAATACCAAATTTTTATTGCAAATTCGAGTATATTTGCATGAATATTGACGTTGCTTAGGATTTAAGAAACATGTAGATTTTTGTGTTCTTATTAAAGTCATAGACGTCGCCTCATTCTTGATGTGGCAATTTGAAATCGCTTCCCGGTATAGAGGTGACACCTCTTTGAAGAGGCACCCCCTCCCCACCAGAGTCTGGTGTGAGTCTGTGTTGTTTTCAGTATCTCTTGGTTTATTTTCGGTTTTTGATACGTTTTTACTAATTTGTATCTTTAATATTGCATGTGATTGCCATGATATTAGGATTGATTGAGTAATTAATTCATGTATAAATAAATATTCATGTCTATTTTATGCAAATATAATTCAATTTCTTGGTAAATAAAACTCCTTACTTTGAGAAAGAACTAACCTTTGTTTATTGTAGGGATTTTTTTGTTGATTTTCTAATCACTAAGTAATTAGTGAATTAATTAGTTCTTGAGAGGTTTTATTTAAATTCAGTATCATTTTAATTGTAAAGATTATTGTAATCCCTAATCTCTTCCTCATTTATTTTGAATAAATGTTTGTAAATTTATTCTTATTATTTGTAATAAGTGTTAAGGTAATAAGTAGGAAACGGGAATAATGTGCAAACTCGGACTAAATTATAAAATTGGAAACGTTTGCAACCCACAATAACAAGGAAATAATTCAATAATCAAGGGTAATAAAATACAAAACACACACGGAGGCCAACCGCAAGGTTGGGTGGGCATTCTAAAAGTCCATACCTAGTTTTCAAACCAATCTCTGATGACGGCTTCTAGGAACCTCTGCAGAGTTCAATTATTGTATAGTGTGTCCCGGCTTTCATCCGGGTGGCGACTCCATCTCCAATTTGGGTCTCAAACCCATTTTGTATTTCCTAGTGGACCATGAGCCCACATAGTGGCGTGATCGCCAAAGTTTTGGGCGTGCGACTAACACCGTCGTCTACAGTATCTAAATCATATTATCTTTCTATAAATAAAAAAACATTTAGGGGGGTGTATTCAATTAGAATTTTTAAAGACTTTGATAGATTTTAAAAGTTTTGGG
Source organism: Mallotus repandus (assembly GCA_949671775.1). Taxonomy (NCBI): domain Eukaryota; kingdom Viridiplantae; phylum Streptophyta; class Magnoliopsida; order Malpighiales; family Euphorbiaceae; genus Mallotus; species Mallotus repandus. The sequence continues at coordinate 7,912 of CATIWM010056059.1, forward strand.
GTATTCAATCCTAATTTTTAAATACTTTTTAAAAATTAGGGTGTATTTAATAATAACTTTTATAAACTTAAAAGAAGTCTATAAAAGTTAAGGGTATTTAATTAGGACTTTTAAAGAGTTGATAAAAGTAAATTCATATTCAAAAAGTCATGAATTTTTATAGACAATAAAATTTTGTGGACTTTTAATGACTTTTTCTGTTTATATAAACCTACAAAAAGTCATTCACCTTACCTCAAGAATTTGAATGACTTTCAAATATGATGTTTTATCAATAAGTGATGGACTTAAAGTGCCACAAGATAATCTACTTATTGTTATTTCAATTTATTTTCACTTTTTTATATATTTTTTATTTTTGTTTATCATGTTTTTATTATATATATGTAAGGTAAATTTTTTTGATGGATTAGAACAAAATCTATTAGCTGAAAAAAAAATCTTTGATATGATTTTTATTTGAAATAATAAAATAAATATCTTAATTATTTTTAAAAAAAAATTAAAGACATCTATTTTTAATAATTATTTTAAAAATTTTATTTTTATTATATGATAAAAATTAATTTATTAGTTTAAATTATGTATATTAAAATCAATAAAAGTTGTCCAATGTCAATAAAAGTTATAAAAAATCTTTTAAAATAGAGTCTATAAAAGTCATTAATAAATTTATAAACTCCATAAAAGTATTCCAAAATAAAGTTTATAAAAGTTATTAAACTCTATAAAAGTCATTAAAAAGTCTATAAACTCTATAAAAGTCATTTACTTAAAAAAAGTCTATAAATATCCTTAAAAATTCTAATTGAACCACCCCTTAGCTACTCATATTGTGTAGTTAATTGATATCTAAATTATACAATTTTTTTATTGATAAAATAAATTCACCTTACAGGCCAAAAAAATCTTCATTAATCAATTGCACAACATATAAAGTATGACATTTAAAAATTAAGTTTCAACTAATATTAAATTGAATGACTTACACGTATTTCAACTAACTAATATTAATAGATAGGAAAAAGGTTCATTTTTGCCCCTAATGTTTTTAACGAGGCTTAAATAAGCCATTTATCAATTTTTAGGCTCAAATAAACTAGGGTTTTATGTTTTTTAGCAGTTTTGGCCCCTCTTTGCCAACCTAGCCAGACGACATTAACGGCAGTGATGACATGGCCATTATGTTAACTCTTCCCTGTCATTAAAGACATCTCCCATTGTCTTTCAAGACGTCAAGGACCATCAGTTTCATATGTGGTGAACCTTGGTTGCAAAAAGCAGTTAAACCCTACTCCTCTCACACCTCCCACCCTAATCTTCTTCCTCTGCTTCCAATTTCGTTGAGCTTTCAACATCTGATTACTTTAATAACGACTAATTCGATCTCATAACTGCCAAATCCACTGACAACACCCAGCTTTTTGAACCTAAGGTAAGTGTAATTCTACGTCCATGGCGAAGCCGCCCATCGCCTCCTTCTGGTTCCTGCTCAGGTTCATCCTCTCGCTTCCGGTCCAAGTTAGGTTCATCCTCTCTCCTCCTTCTGGTTCTGGCTCGGGTTCATCCTCTAGGTCTCGTTCATGAACTCGCTTTAGATCATTCTCTTCTTCGTCTCCTTCTCAATGCCTTAGCTTTGGCAATTATTCATCTAAGAATTAGTATTGTTGTCGTTGTTGTTGTCAAGAAAAAGCAATTGCTACTGTAGCAGCAACTCCATCCACACCCCAATCCAATCGACGTTTTTCATTTGCCTTGTGGAGGAACAGGTGGAATCGAGTTAAAGAGAGATTGAATCTTCGGTAAGTTGGGTGCAGTGAGAAAATGAAGACCACATCTTATTCAAAGCAAATCCTAGAGATAAGTCTGATGACTCCATTTAACAATGACTAACACAATAAACAGCACCAGTAATAGATGAAACAATGACAAGAAGGCAGCAACAGTAATGGAACATCACAAGGCTGAAGATAAAACAACATTAGGCTGGGTAATAATATTGCATGCCAGGTGTTTGATAAATTGTCTAGCTGAAAAGTGTTTGATAGTAATGAGCACAAAAAAGTAGCAAAAAAATATACCTCCACAAATTGTTAAAATGGACAAGGCATTTAAATTGGTGTGTAAGTTGCTTTCTTTTTCTTTTCTTTTTTATTTTGTTGTTGAAGTTGTGGTTTTTTATATTGAGGTGTATATTTGTGAGCAGGTAGAACAATGGTTAATAACATGAGTGACACTCTGAAGGATGAGCAAACAACTAAAACTGAACCAAAAGCTCGGCCTCATAAGTTAGTAGATAGACAATTTTTTTTTTATCTCTATTCTTGCTTTTTATTCTTTTGTGGGTGTGTCTTGTGTTTTTGTGAGCTATTTGTAAGATTGTTTAGCATGTTTTGTTTCTTGAAGGCTAGGGCTTGGAGTGAAAGTAAGTTCAAAAAAATTACTGAACATGTTATATATCTCAATATATGAATATGATTAATGATTCTTTGGAGGATTATTGTACTAGTGTTTGTCATGGAACAGGAATTGAGGTCATTTGTTTTGCAAATGTCATGTAGTTGTTGTATTATTTTCATGCCCACAAGGTGCTTGATAAAAGCACTACTGGGTTTGCATACCATCACCCCATTGTATACGGCCAAACTTTTTTCCTTTACAGGAACTTTTTGCTGACGTGGTTGGTGTGGGTCTAGAAGTTGGCACATGTGTACCACATCACTTGCAATTAAACGGCAGATTGAATTTCAAGTTTGGCAGCCGTTAGTGAGGGGCCAAAACAACTAAAAAACATGAAACCCTCATTTATTTGAGCCTAAAAACTGATGAGGGGCTTATTTAATCCTCGCTAAAAACCTTAGGTGCCAAAATGAACCTTTTCCTGATTAATTATATAATAAAAAATAAAAAATTGGCATAACTAATTCTCCTCCCCTAATTGATGAATCTCTACTTCTCCATCAACATCCATAGCCTCTTTATCACCACCTACAACCACCTCTTCATCACCATCCTACTACCACCTCTCCATCACCATCCCATTGTTGCCTCTCCATTACCATCTGCCATGGCCATTGCTTTTACCTTTTCACCATCAACCATGGCCATTACAATATAGTTCAGAAACTTTTGAAGTAACAAAATCAATGAATCAAATTCAATTTCACCTCCAATCGTGAAGCACAGAACCTTTTTGAGCTATCATAGGATTCCAAATTTGTAACTTTACAGGAATCCATACATATATGGTAGTAATAGGCCCAACTATGAAACTGGTTCTCCAAAATCTACCCCAATTCAGAGACCCAAAATGGCAAACCAATGCGCAAACCACCGCATTTGTGAAAAGCAGCCATGCCGTCTTCATTCGAACCCAGGAAGAGACGTAAGAACTATGGTCGTTTATGCTGGTGAATTCTTCTAATCATCTTATTAATCCTCTTATTTGTTCTCATAATCCTTGCCTGAGTTTTCTACCTCCCATTCAATCCAAAGGTCTCCGTTTTCCACCTGCAGTCGTTAAAGATGTCAACTTTTAAAGTCGCTACAAAACTCGATGGAACCTATTTCAATGTAATAACGGTGGTGAGAGTAAAGGTTAGGAATCCTAACTCTAAGTTAACGTATCGGTATGGTGGGGTTGAGGTGGAAATGACTCTAGGTCGGGATCAGGGGACTCAGTTGGGTTCGATGAATTTGTTCGGATTTGTTCAGGATGTAAAGAACACCACTAGTTTAAAGATTGAAATGAGTGTAAAGAATAAGCTGATTGAGGATGGGATGGGGTCCATGATTAAGTCTCAGTTCAAAAGTAAAGAATTAGTGGTGAATGTTCATTCATGATACGACTAAAGTTAGAGTCGATGTTCAAGGATTGAAGATTGGGATCCACCGCTCCTCCATTAGTTTATACTTACAACTTTTTATATGATCAATTGCTTGTTATGGGTTTCTAAAAAAAGTTGTTCGTTCTGGGTATTATGAAGTCTATATTGGTTAACTATTAATTCTCTTCCTGATATTTGTTACAAAGCTTCAACTTTTTGTTTTGGGTATTGTTAAAAGATTTAAATTTTAGTCTTTCTTGGGTATATAGTTTTGTTAGGTTCATTTTGAGATCTAATATTTTTTCTTAGTGATTTACTATGAAATATTAATCTTTGTTCATAGATTATAGATGGTGGGTTTCTTTTGGGTAACCAAGGTGGGAACTTCAATGATGATAATTTATAGCTTACAGCAAAAAAGAAAAAAAATAAAAATGGAGGTGTTGAGAAAAGAAAGAAAAGCATGAAACATGAAATAATGAAAAGATAAATATAAAATAATGAAAAAAAATCTGCAGGTTTAGACGTAGAAAGAAGAAGAAGAAGGGGAAGAGGAAGAGGTGGTTAATTGATTATTAAAAAAATTAATAAATATAAATAATTACTTTAGATAGAAAGGAAAAGAAATATCTAAAAAATAATTATTTCCTTCAACTTATATATATATATATATAAATATAATTATTCAATTCAAGCTCCTTTAGAGCGTTTGCACAACACATCTTACTTAAATTCAAATTTTGGAGTTAATTGAGCTGAAAAATGAAAGTTTTGGACTAAATTACTGATAAAGCTAAAATTCGGCTTATGTGGTCCGAGTTGTCAAGTTGAAGGATCTACTTGACCATTTGTCCTCGTTTATAATATACACATATAAATTAGACATAATAATTAATAACATTAGCTTAAGAGGACATTAAAGATGAGGATAAAGATCAGTGCTGAACTTCGAAATCATTTTGATGGACATAAAACCACATCATTTGAATTCTTCCGTGTTAATGCCATATGACATTTGTTTTTAAGATAAATAACGAATCCGGCTGCCCCGGCAGTCCAACGATAATGAGGATAATAGCCAGCAAAAAATCCATCAACTGGATGATATGTTGGTTTAAATTTGCTTTCAACAGGGGACAAAATCCACAACTAATGGTATTTCCTGCAATTGAATTAATATAGAAAAATTTTAATATTAAGCCCTAAATTATGATATTTTATTTATTAGGTTTCTAAATATTTATTGTGTTTTAAAAGGCCTTTAATTTTTTATTTTAGCTTAGTTGAAGAACAAAATTAACAGAGCTGTTAAATTTTTAAAAACACTGTCCACTGTTGTATACATGTGGACAAAGAACATAGGTGTCTTTAATCCCATGTCCACGTGGTTCATTAGCTTAGCTCTCTCAAAAAAACTAGATGAGCCTTAAGTGATTCGTGTCTTTCTCCAAACACTAATGCCATGCTACGAGTTACGCGTTGCTCGGTAAACCCCCTACCATATGTCCTCTACAAGCAAGGAAGGTGAAGATTTTATGGAGTTGAAGGGAAAGGCTGAAGAAGCATATGACAAAGCTAAATAACATGTTGAGACAACGACGGAATGGGCTAAGGAGAAAATATCTGAGACCATTTGATGGAAGTAAGATGAAGCCAAGGACGCTACTACGAAAGCTTCTGATGCAGCTGTTGACGCTTTTGAGAAAGCCTATGGTAACTATATATATATATGTATATGTGTGTGTGTGCACGTAAGTGCATGTGCATTTTTTATATTACATCCATATTTGTGTATGTATGTGATGTTCAGAAACAGATGAAGACATGAAAAGATGCTGCAACTCACAAGGCAAGAGACATTAAAGATTCAGCAGCCAAAAAATCGAGTGAAATGAGCAATGCGGCTAAGATAAGCTGAGCGGGATAAGGGATACGACTAAAGAGAAGGTTAGAGATGCGGCGGAACCAGCAAAAGAAAAGGCATACGGAGGAATACGTTCTTATTCAGTAAGGATATTATCTTTGGCATGGGGTCTCAAGTTTAGAAGGATCCAACTTGAAACAGATAGCAGTTGTGCTTTATCCTTTTCCAGCATCTTGCTTCTGGGAGTCATAGGCACACACAGGTAGTGAATGCCATTCAGAAGCTTCTTCGACGTGACCAGTTGGTGTAGATGAAACATATTTGCTAATCCTTTGCCTAACTTATCATATGGAGACCATCCAGTGGCATATCCATTTTTCTACATTAAACCAATCGAGCATGAGAAAATTATTAAAAAGTTTTATCCAAAGGAGAAGGGTCCTGTGAACAATGTTGATCCAATTGGCAATTCTCCTATTATAATAAAAAAGGTAGGACACTTATTGCTATTGTAACTTGTCTGAACTTAGCAACCTGATAATAGAAATCCAACTGTTCAAGCAATATTGATTTAAATTTCTTGTTCATTAGAATCTTAAGGGTAAAAAAAAATTGGACAGAAAATTTTTCAGAGATAGTTGGAGATGTTCGTTTATTAATGCATTGTGTTCCTTTTCCTCATAAGTGTGTCACTATTATTATTTTTCCTGCTAAAATGTTTTATTTCACTTAGAACAATATTGCATAATAAACCATCTATTTCAGTCCCCGCTGGAGGAAATTTCACCTACATGGGTGAATGTTTCATTGAGAATGAAAGATGACCAAGAGACTGATATGGCATTTGGTTGGGTGCTAGAAATATGAGTAATATCCAAAAAGATCTGTTCTATTTTGGTTAATGAATATAGATATTGGTTGACTGAAGTCTGTTTTGATGTTGCTGATATGCCTTTATTGAAATAAGGTACGCATATGCAGTAGCATCAGCATTGGTGGTGTTCGACATATACTTTGTAAAGACTTTATGCTATAGGAATTTGTGATGCATAGTAAAGCTTCTTTTATTTTACTATTTCTTAAGGCCATATGTAAAGCTATTTATGTATGTTTCAACCACCATGGGATTTGGAAGTTGTGAAGAGATTTATCATCCATTATACTTATGGATGTGACTATAACATGAAGGTAGAGGATCCTTCATTTAGCTGTATCATTCTTGTGCTCTTATATTTTCAGAAATTCAATATTTTTTCTGTTGTTGTTCACATCTTATTTCTGCTTTGATTGTTTTATAGTGAAAATGTTCATTAGGATGGTTGTACTTTTCCTTTAGCCAATATTTAACTACCATATTTTTCTGTTTTAATTTGGTCGTTATCTAGGGAGAACTAACATATGGAAAAATTTGAGAGTGGTAGAATGGAGGGTGAGAATATGATGATCTCAAGTTTTGAATGGAAGTGATAAATGGCAGAATGGAGTTGTTTGGTAACTACAGAAATCTTATTGCCTCTATTCTTCAGATTTGTATTGAAACCTGGGAAGTTAGCTGCGTCTCTGTTGGCCATGAAAGGAACCAATGTTGACTTAACTGTCATTCCCTCTCCGCGTATGGAGTTGATTGAGCTGCTATAGTGGGATTCTTACTCTTCTGCAATTTAATTTTGTTATGTTTTATTGTTTTCTTTGTTTCAGGTTTCTCTTTGCCTTGTTTTTACTAACAAAAAAAAAAAGGAAAATGGTGGGTGAGAAGTGAGAGTAGGTGAGTGAGGAGGGAACAATGTCCACATCACATTGCAAAAATAAATCCCATGCGCAGTTAACAGAATTTATTTCACAATTCTGTTGATTCTATCAATTTTGTCCTTAAACTAAGCTAAAATAAAAGATTAGGGCATTTTAAAACACAATAAATGTTCAAGGGCTTAATAAAATAAAGTGTCATAGTTCAGGAGCTTAATAATGAGTTTTTCCATATATATATATATAGGCATAACCCATATTTAAGCCCCTGAACTTTGATACTTTATTTTACTAAGTCCCTGAATTTTTATTTTACTTTAAAAGGCTCTCAAACTTTTTTTTTTTTTTTTTAGTTTAAGCCCTTATCTAACAGAGCTGACAGAGATTGTAAATCAATGTTTTACAATGTTGTTACGTGTGCGTGTGATTGGTGTAAGCAACGTCATGTGGACTTAGAAAACCAAAGTCGGCGACATGGACTTTGTTCACACCTTCCACTTACTGTCATCATGTTCAAATCAAGTTGTATAGCTTTGAACATGAGAATCATGGAGCAAGAAGGTGAAATTATTGAAAAGGAAAAGAAAATTTGAGTTCTTAGCAAACATGACAAAGAGGAACACATAGAAAATGAGAGTTAAAAGCAAGGTTTGGAAGTTACAGAGCAAGAAGATGACAACGACGCTGATGACCATACCGACGAGAACAATGGTGAAAGTAAGGGTGTTGAAGATGAGGACGATGAGGTTCAGGTTCTTCACTCTTTCGGTGGACTGCTGGTTCTTTTAGTAGAGTTTTAAGTTTTGAATATGGTCATTATGGAAACCTATCCCCTGTGGTTGCTGAGGAAAAGATTAGTGCACCTAAAGGGACTAAATCAACTTTGATTATGGCATTTGGGATGTGTGCTAGTACTATCATGCTATTGGCTTGGGTTCCTGCTGGTGGGCATATTGTTGGTGGAGGTGGTGATTTATTTTAAATTTAGAAATAAGTCTCAAATTTGCATTGTAGAAGGTGAAAGACAACAACTTGTGATGACAGTGCTAAATTTAAAGAATGACAAGAAAGGCAATAAACAGTAATAAAGACAGGTATTCATTAGTTTATCTATCTTTGAGTTAGGTGATGAACATACGCAGAACTAACATACATAATAGAGCGAGTTTGCAATAAAACTTCATTATAAGTAACATACATAGTATCGTATTTTCGAATGATTTGAGCTTAAAATCCTTTAGCAATACAATACATTCATGTTTAAGTTGTGTACACCATTACAAAAATTGTAATAATAAGGACTAATAATAAGAACCACTGCCAAAATTTTGTGATTGTAGAAATTATAATCAGAGCAAATAGTACCAAGTGCTGGAAATTTTTTTTTTTTTGGTTTACAGGGAGTTATTGACAACTGAATTACTCCATCTAACTATGAAATATACATAAAGTGTGCTAGAAATATGAACGACATTGAGGTTTATGAACAAATGTAATTAAAATAAAATCTACAGCTTGGTGTAATCTTCCACTATCCTATGAACCAACTGGCAGCATGACTATTAACTAAAGAAAGTCACCACTGCAGACTTTGAGCAACGCTGCTAGGCAATGCAGCATGCTTCCTATAACTAAATGTCATGACCCAAACCCATGAATCATGACCAGGTTCAGGGAACGGGAATTCACACAAATCCGGAACCCGTAGCAAGTCTAAATTACAATTCATACAAACATAAACATAAATTTACCAAAGAATGAAAACTTTTCATAACATAAAGCATCTCTATAAATAATATCTCAATAAAAATAATTCTTATAAATAGTTAGGTACATAGTCTCAGTCTAATATCAATATAACAACTACAACAAGCACACACTACTACTGTAGCGTCTAATAAAATACAAAAAAGATGATAATTCGAAATTTACATAAGTCAGCTGAGGAAGAAAAAGTCTGGTGAAAAGAACTACTATGAGAGGTATGACGAGAAAAATCCTGAAAAATAATTAAAGGGGGTCAGACCTCATTGAGTGAATTATTATTACATGCATACATGCAACCTAAGCACACAAGCAACCAAGCATCAATATAATATTTATATTTATTTATATTTATTTACATGAATTCATACAGGTGCTCAAAATCACATTTCACATCAAAACAAATAAATGCAGAAAGATTTAGGGGGAGGATCAGAGCAGAACCCTAAAATTTCCGGAACCTCAAATATTATGCCTCATTATTCAATAGGCTATCTTGTATCCAAAAATATTTCTCTTATCCAATTTGATAGTTGACCGGCCCCAAGACCCCTGGTCAATCGAGCTATAGTAGTCTCACTGTCGGCATGATTGGCCCTGAGACCCTAGATCCATCGAGCTTTCGTGGTCACATCACTCTCACTCCACAATTCTCAATAATAGATTTTCTATATCACAAATCATATTATCTCACACTAATAAAATTTTATAGCCTAGCATCTAGCGTATTGTTGCGCAACAATCCTATAGTAGCCCACTAGGTAGCACATTCTACTACTATTCTCCAAAAACATCACATCATAAATAAAATAAATAAATCATATTAAAACGTGCACTGCATCCAATAATCACACACACACACACACATATATATATATAAAGACATATATATATCAACAATGACAATTAACATTGCATGCACTATAACATATTAAAGTGCCCATTTATCAAGATATGGATATCAATAATATTTTCTATATGCAATGCATACATATAATAATAACTCACAAGTGAGCACTCCTCTATTCTAGTTCGGCTAGCCCGATCTTGAAAGTCTAGCTCGCAGTGTAGCTAAAGGAAAAATAATAATAAATAAATAATTAAAAATAAATTCCTAATTTTTATACTCTAGAGATTTCTGAAGAACGACTCGATCGATGACACGACTCAACTAAGATTCAAAACTTAGGACCGACCCGATGTCACGTTTTACGAGAATTGTATCGAAAATTCAGCAGAGTCTCCTTTATAAAATGGACATCTCTCTACTAAAAGTAGAGCCGTTCTTGCATGCAAACACACTTCAAAATATTCACATCACTCAAAATCTCGGATTGGGCCCCCGAACTACAAATTACGCCCAACCGAGAATCAACACATCCAAAATTAATAAAATAATATAAATTCCAATAATTCACCAAAAATCATAAAAAAGTTCATTTAAATACCACAATTCAATATATGTAAAAATAAAAACATAAAAGACATTTATTTCAAAAATAAATAATAAAATCCTAATTTATAATTAAATTCCATTATTAAAATATAATCTTTCAAATTTTGCAATTAAATAGCATTAATTACAAATAATTATTTAAATTGTTAAAATATAAAATAAAAATAACCAAAAACTCATTTAAGCTTAAAAACAATAGATAAAATTATTATTCATATATTTTTCAAAAATTTACTAATAATTAGCTAAAAATAGAAAATAATTCATAAAAATTATTTTAATACCATTTATTACTTAAAAATTGTCCAAAATACAATAATTAACAATAATTTCAACTAAAACGTAAAAATTACTAATTTATACTAATTTTTCCAAAA
>CATIWM010056065.1:0-18073 GCA_949671775.1 Mallotus repandus
ATATTTTTACCGTGAAAATGTGAACTTTATGATAAAAATACCAAATTTATTATAAAAAAGAATTAAATCAACAAAAATAGGAAAAAGGCAACAAAAATAAATAAAGTGCAGAAATAATTAAATAAATAAATAAACATGGTAGTAATAAAGTAATAAAAATAATAAAAATGACATTTTTACCATAAAAATATGAACTGTATGATAAAAAAGGGAAATTTACTATAAAAAGTATAAATGTAATAAAAATTGCAAAAATACCACAAAATAATATAAATGCTGAAATAAATACATTAATAAAACAAAATTACAAAAATTAACATATCAAAGTGATAAAGGTGGCATTTTTACCATAAAAATATTACCTTTATAATAAAGATGCCAAATTTACCACAAATAGCATAAATACAATTAAAAAATAATAAAAAATGCCATAAAAATGAGAAAAAATAGAAATATTAATAAAAACAAATAAAAATACAGCTGAAAAATAATAAATTAAAATGATGCAAAAACAATAATAAAAATGCTAACTTTACACCAAAATACTCATTTTTTATAAATGGAGAAATAATGCAAAAGATGATGGAAAAATGTAAAAATGAATGCAAACACTCTCGGAATCACCCGAACTTCCCACTACTCCATCATATCTTATATTCAAACTTCAAAATCACCACAAAAATTCACAACTTTACCAATATAATAAATATTCACAATAAAATGAATAAAAAAGCAAAAAATAAGATAAAAAAGATGATAAAAATACAACTTTTAATTGAAAATGGTTAAGAGATCCTTAGAGGAACTAGGTTATTAGCCTTAATGCGTGCTTTGACTTAAAAGGAGCTTGGTTTGGATTTAATGGTCTAAATCCTAAGAAAAAAAAAAGAAAAATGATTTTGGTTGAGTGTTTGATGTAAATGGGTCTCCAAGTGCCTTAGGGGAGAGAGAGAGAAAAAAATCATCCAAAACAAAAGTGTTTTCTCTCTAGGAGAGTGCCTTGAAAAATGTGCCAAAATTGCCTCTAAAAGAGGAAACATGAGTTTTTATCAATACATATCAAGGGACCCGCGAGCTTGGTTCTAGAACCACTCTCTTGGGTCCAAACCCACGCACGTGGGTCTTTAAACCCATGCAGGGCAAAAGGGTCATTTTGACCCAAGAGCTTGGGTTAAAAACCCCCACTCGTGGGTCATCAATCTAAGCTCGTGGGTTAACTCGTCCCCATGGGTTTTTTCCCAACTTTTTAGTCCTTTTTTGGCCCAACTTGGCTCTTTTTGAGATTTTTGGTGTCTTTTTGGTATCTTTTGGTTTCTTTCGGGTTTCTTCTCGATCTAAGCATGCTCGAGAAAACTTCCAAGGAAAATTAACCCTTTTCTGACTGATAGGAATCCTTTTTCATTGAATCTTTAGCGGGCCATCAAAATTTGGGTATCAACAAAATGGCTTAATACTTGTAGTTAGTGTGAGCTCTTTTAAGCAAATTTGAAGAACAAAAAATACCAATGTGCATTGTTCAAATTCCATAAAAGAACAATTATGAAGTAAATTTTTTAAGAAGATTGGCCACTGACAGTGTGGAATATTTGCCCAACGATGTCCATATGGATATCCTCACAATGCTAAACATCCATGAACCTATTCAAGCTTTTCCAACTTAAGAGGAAGAATGTTGAATTAATCCCATTATCTAGTACCTTCAAACTGGAAAACTCCCCTATGATCAAAATGAAGCAATGAAACTTACTTTGAAGGCTTCAAGATTCACCTTGAATGAAGGAAGGTTATACGAGAGAGGATATCATATGCCTCTCTTTAGGTGTCCTACTCCTCAGGAAGCTGATTATGTTTTAAGAGAAGTGCATGAAGGAGTGTGTGGAACTCACATGGGGGGAAGTTCCTTATCTAACAAAGTTATAAGGTATGGGTACTTTTGGCCAACTATTTTGAAAGACTCGGCGAAGTTAGTTAAAAAGTGTGACACTCACCAAAAGTTTGCAAATAACATCCATGTTTCTGTGACAGAGAGAAACCTCATTCTAGCTTCATGGCCTTTTGCTTAATAGGATAAACATATTGGGACCTTTCTTAATAGCTATAGGACATAAGTGTTTTACTATACCAGTAGTTGATTATTTTAGGAAGTGGGTAGAAATAGAAGCTTTGGCAATAATTACGGCCTAAAAGACCATTAATGTCTTATAGAAAACATTGTATACCGGTTTGGAGTGCTAAAAATTCTTATATCAAATAATAGCAAGCAGTTTAATTATAAAAAAGCCAAGGAATTTATAGAAGGTCTTAGTATCGATCTTCATTTCAACTCAATTTCTAATCCATAGACAAATGATCAAACTAAAGTTTCCAACTGAACAATACTGCATGCATTAAGGAAAAGGCTGGAATGGGTAAAGACAGATTGGGTTGAGGAATTACCAAGTGTATTATGGGCTTACAGAACCACTCTTAAAAGGCTTATTAAAGAATCTCTATTTATAATGATATATAAGGAAAAAGTAATAATCTTCACTGAAATTGAAATGCTTACTCAAATAGTGCAGTGCTACAATCTAGCAATAAATGAAGAAGAAATACGAATCAACCTAGACCTGCTAGAGAGATTGAGAGAGGAGGCATAAATCTAACTAACAGTGCAATAAGGAAAATTAGCTTGCTATTTTAATTCTATGGTCTATTCAAAATCACCATACTGATTAGACTTACCACAATGGTCAGAATCTCTAGAATAGTCAGACTCAGAGGGAAATCACCTACCCCATTCATGGAATTCTCTACATCTAATGAGTTATTGCCAAAAAAAATTATATTTTCTTTCTCCTTTGCTTTTTAGAAGTATGGAATGTTATCTATGAACTTGAACCGCTCAAAGGTATTCCATCTTAACTATTGCGAGATACTCTCTCCTTTATTCTATGAAGACAATAGGAATACTCCTCTATTAAAGAGAAGACTATAGAGTGTCCAGTATACCAATCTATGATATGAGCAAAGGTTTCACATACTAGTATACCAATCTATGATATGAGCAAAGGTTTCACATACTCAAAATGAAGAGCTAATCTAGATAACCCACTTAGGAACCCATAAGGAAAAATACTCTTCAACTCGTCACGAACATGGTACTATGTCATTTTTCTCCATAAGGAACATCTATGAAAAGCGAGATGATCAAGTTTCCATGGACATGACACTATGTCATTTTCCTCCACAAAGAACTTCTTTGAGAAGCGAGATGATCAAGTCCCCTTGAACATAACCACTATGAACATTTCTTAAAAGTGAGATGATTAAGTCCCCATGGACATAACAAGTATGTAATTTTCTCCTATGAGAAACATCTCCGAATTGAGATGATCAAGTTGCCATGGACATGACTAATGTATCATTTTCCCCCTTTAGGAAACATCTCTAAAATTAAGATGATCAAACCCACTCAGGTGTCCAACCTCTATAGTTCTATTGGGACATGCCAATATGTCATTTTGCTCTTAGGAAAAACACCTCTAAGAAGTGAGGTGAATAACGAGAACATGTTCAAAACTTTATGGCCACAGTTTCTAAGAAGTGAGACTACTTCATCATCTTATTGCTCCAACTAGGAGCGCCTGCACAAGATCCATAAAATATACACATATCTTGAAATGAAACTTCATAAGAGAAATAAAAATTATTTAAAATAATGAAATCATCAGAATGGGATATCCCTAACCAGGTATTCCTAAATGGCAAAACTTTAAACTTTCTCCCTATATGGAAAACCAAACTCCTAAAGAAGCCATTTGGAAGCCCTTTCTAGTGGTAAGAACCCTTAGGCCATTAGTCATGCCACCATGCACACCATCATCTTTACTAATAGGTTCTTCAGTTTTCTCTAGTCTACTTTCTACTTGGATGGAGTCCCCTATGGCTTTTGGATGTTCTAAGGGAGTCTCTTTAGTCACACTGGACATCACCATCCTGGTCATTACCCCTATGACTTCAAAAGCTAAGAAGTTCGTGTTAGGAAAATGAGCCCTGAACTTCTCAAAAAGATCTTATCATCATTTGGCCAAAAATCTAAGGCTCGGAGCATAATTCTCGACTAAAATCTTCTGAAGCTTGGAATTCATCAATAACATTTCTAACAGCTTCAACATGTTTTATCTCTTTCTCCTCTGAGTTCTTCTCCAGGAAACATGAAATTGAAGACCAAGTTTATCACAAGTATCTTTTACCTCTATCTTGATCATACATTATACCATAAATATAACTTAATGCAACAAAAAGGAATTTAAGTAACACATAAACTATCGAATCGTACATGGAGAAGCCCATTCTCAGTCCATTATAGGCTTCATCTTCATTTTCACAACAATGTGGCCAATTTCTCTAGAACCGATTGGATGTTTGGCTTATATGTCTCTCTTGATTTTTAAGTGAATGCTTCACTCTCACACTCACTCTTAGTTTCAAAATCAATCGAGAGCTCGGTTGGATAAAGAGTTACTCTTATATTTCCATTTATTACTATGGAGGATCTTTTTATGTTTGCCATGGGGGGAAATACCGGACTGGGTCTACTTAACTTCCAATATGGCAATCTTCTTCCTAGTTATGATGCCCTGGTGAACATCTATCTAAGAAAGACTAGAACCTCTGACAGATGCCTTCTTTATAGCACCAGTCTTCTTCTAGCTCCTGAGATTAGCTAGACATGTTATTCCCTCATTTGATAGATTTGGAAAGACTCATATTTTTTTATAATACAAAAAATAAGGGACATGTTCTATTTGTAATATACAGGGAGCTGAAACTACTTATGTATACCTAACCAGAGAGTACATGATAGAGTAGAGAAAGAACATACCTATCATAAGAAAAGAGATTATTGTTTAAATAGACATGAGAAAGTAAGAAGTTTCCCTTAAAGAAAGAAAATGGCTTATGGAACTAATGAAAAGGAAAAGCCAAAATGAAAATTTATACGGTTGTATCTATACACTTGGGTCATCTAGACTTGACATGTCATTCACCATGTAATGCCTGGCTAGGGGGCTTTTGACTGCACAAGAAAAATTTAGCCTATCATGAGCTGACATGTGGCATAACGCAATTGACTAAGTTAACACATCATCACTCTTTTCTAAGCTATAGACCTTTAATTTTTCTGTTATGGTAATATACCCCCAGGAACATATTGTCATACTGGAAATGCACCTCAGCCATGCATTCAATGTGACTGATAACACTCTGACAATTAATAGACCTACTCCTTAACACATACCATCCAGGGTCAGACGGACCCCCTCCCTGTCTCTGACCACTCTAATGCTTCTGAAGAGTTACAGTAACGACCAGTATGCAACCAACCACAACTTGACACCTCATTGACCCTTTAAGGTACAAAAGCACCACTTCATCATCATCATCTTCTCTCTTCCTTCTTCTTCTCCTTCTTTTCCTTCTTCATTTTCTAAAACACCATTTTCTCATCTTAAACTAATGTTATTACCATTATTATCTTCATTATCTATTCAGCCTGTTACACTGGATAATCCCACCTTGGCATTTTCTAACTTGAGCGTCGACTGGATCTGAGAAATTTTGGGAACCATCAGAGCTCAATGGCGAAAATCATCATTCAACCACAATCATAATAATTCTATCAATTAAATCACCCATTCTAGCATATTGCACTACGTTTTGAAAGGCAAATATACAGTGAAATCAAATCTCAAAACCTATGATGCAGCAAAATTATTAATAACATATTCTATGTTAGAAACTTTAGGAAACTCATTTGAAACATTTTAAACCCCTTTTTTTAAAATTTCAAAAAAAATAGAAATTTATTTTTAAATTGGACACTTGTTTTCAACTTAAAATATATATTTTTATTTTTTTCAAATAAAAAAATTAATTTAAATTTTTTTTAACTAAATAAAGTAATTTATAATTATATTATTAATTTATAATAATAAATAATTTATTTTTAATATTAATTTATATTTTTAATATTTTTAATATTTACATGTTTCCTATTATTTTCTTTTCGTGCAATTTATAAGATGACAATAAGAATATTAGAGACGGGAATACTAATGCAATAAAAAAAATTATAAATTGATGTATAAAATTGCTAATAAATATAGTGGATGAAGTCTTTATATTTTAATGTTACTAAAGAGTATATATATATCTATTGGCTAAATTTTGAGTGGGTTATTTGTTATTGAAAATTCTTTATTGATAATAATGTTATTGATATGCTTATGATTATAGAATGACATAAAAATTAGTTGAGGTTTGAGTTGTAAAAGAATTTTGTACTTAAAAAAATTATTATCATTTTTTTTGCATTTTAGAATTATTTTTTCTAATAATGAATATTGCTAGTTATGAAAATTAGATTTTGGATTGAACCTAATACATATTTAGGGTAAACTAAAAAATTTATGACCTTTAGCGTTTTTTGTAATTTTATGTACCGATTAAAAATTTGGCGAAATTTTGCTTACATTGCCATTAGAAAAATCTGGGTTAATTCACGTAAGCGCCCGTCACCATTTTGACTATTTACAAAAGTATATACGACCTTTGATTATTTTGCAATTTAAACACGATCTATTGATTTTGACAAATTGATACATAATTTTTTTTTATTTAATTTATATTTTTCAATTGATGGATGTAAAATAAATATTTAAGTAATGAGAATTAAAAATTAAAATTTTTAATTAAATAAAATATAATTTTGTTGCTATTTTTTATGTAATGAACATTTATTTTTGTTAGTTTCAGTTAAAATATCATTTTGAAAATAATTTGATTTAAATATTTATATTATAGATAGAACTACAAATTAAATATATCTTTTAAAATTTTACTATTTATTTATTTAAAATATAGTAATACAGTTATTAATTAAAAATTAAAAATTAATTAATTACTATAAATTCATCAATAAAAGAAAAATTATAAAATTTACTTTATATGTAAATCAATTTAAATAATAAAATACAATTTAATTAAAATAAATATTTAAATATTTTAAATATTTCAAAATAATAATTTAATCTAAAATAACTAAATACATATCGATTTAAATGTATCTATTAAGTGTTCAATACATAAAAATAAGCAATAAAATTTATATTTTATTTGGTTAGAAAAATTAATTCTGAATTTTCATTACTTATTGTTTACTTCACATACATCAATTGAAAAATACAAATTAAATAAAAAATAAAAAAAATATGTGTCAATTGGTCAAAATCAATAGGTCATATTTAAATTACAAAAAATATCAAAATTTGTGTATTTTTTTTTGCAAATAGTCCAAATGATACGTTTAGACATAACGCTTACGTGGATCAACTCATATTTTTCTTGTGTCCACGTAAATAAAGTTTCGCCGGATTTTCAACATGTGCATGGAATTGCAAAATTTAAAAAGTTGGTGAATGAAATTGCCAAAATTAAAAAGATGTATCGAAATTGCATCAATTGATTATATAACAAAAAATAGTCCTTCCCATTTAAATTGACGGTAACAAAAATTAAATTCTATACTTTAAGATACCTTTAAATAGGAGTTATCGTTTAACTAATTTTTTTCCCCCTTTGCTGTGGTACGATACTTCACTGTGGTGGTTTTACTCACCTACTCAAAAGAAGGACACAAAAAGCAAACGTCAATCCACTCAGTCAATACTTCGTCAAATTTCTCTCTTCATCTGCTATAATTTCCCCCAGCGTAATATTTAAGGCTGGGAAATTGGAAGTCATACAAGTCATTGATTTTTAACTAAATATTAAAAGATTTTTTTTACGTGAGTTCTACTAGTCCTATAAATACTTTCACTTAGATCAATAGGAAAAAACAAAATTCATTATGTAAGTCTCAAAATTTTTACAACTCAACCCTATAGAACTTTGAAAACTTTACAATTTTAGATGTTTTGATATAATTAATTTTATAAAATTTTATGGATATTCAAAAATTTAAGTTTAATGTGTTTGGTTTAAATGAAGTTTTGTTGACTTCATTTACAATTTCAATTGTTTGTAGTTGTAAATTTGTTCACAATTAAACCAAACTTTGACAAAAATAATTGAACTTTTAAAATGAATTTAATGATTTTAAATTTAATTTTTCATAAGACCGAAATATTCCTTTTTATTACTTTTATTTTCTAAAATTCTCCTCTTGGCTTATTAGTGTAAAAAAAAATCAAAACTTTACAATTTGAAAATTTAGCCTATGCTTTAATTTTAGCAAAAATATTCCAATTTGACAATTTATTTAGGGATAAGATACATTTTTACCGCTAAAGTATACCGATGAGCTTACATAAACCCCTAAATTAATTTTTGCCTCAATTATACTCAAAAATTAAATTTCATTGATATTTATGCCCCTCTATTTAACAGTGCCATTAATTCAACTATTGGTGGGCCATATAATTGCCACATCATATGTCTTCTTCTTCTTCAATCTCTTCTACGTGTGCATTTCCCAAATAATAATAATAATAACCGTTAAAGGAACCACCTCACCACCCATACATCTTTGTGTTGATTCTTCTTCTTTTATTCATAATTCTCTCAAAAAATTGAATCAATTGAAACCCTAATTTATTCACATTTGATAACTTAGCACTCGGAGCTCTCATTCATATCAAAAGGATGGAGAGAGGTTCGTGACTTGGCTGATACAAATCTCCAATTGATGAAGGCGCAGGCTAATTCTTTCAAGAATCTCGCAAATTCATTTGATCAAGAGCTCAAGAATTTCTTCAATTTGGCGTTGACTTCATTCTCTGTAGGCTCATTTAGATCTCCGATGACTCCGATGGAAATGGGCTTCATGAAGAAATTGCAGCTGAAGATATCGAAGTTTCTGAGGGTTTACTCTACGCCGGAGATAAGTAAAAAAGTGTTAGAGAAGTGGGGGCCCAGAACCAAGTTAGGGATTGAATTGTCAACTATACAGAATGCGATTGTGGTTGATTTGGAGATTGGTGAGGAGGATGATAGGGGTAGAAATGAAATTGTGGGATTTGATAGAGTTAGAAGAAGGAGAAGGTCTATTAGGTTTATTGAGTTTTGGGGTAAGAGTGGTAAAGAGGAAGGAGGGAAATTTAGAGATTGAGAACCACTTAGGGCTTTAAAGAGGAGATTGAGAGAATTTAAGAAGAAAAGTGAGTCTACTGAGATTTTCGGGGTTTTAAAGAATAATGAGTTTGTTGAAAAATTGAAAGCTAGCTTGGTATGTTTTTCTTTATATTCTTTTCTATATTGGTTTTGAATTCTTTAATGTTTAATGTTTTGTAAAGATTTTGGCTTCTGATTGATGCTTAGTTTTCTATTAAAAAGATTCAGGAACTAAGTAGTTTATCTTGGATTTGTGTGTTAAATGAAGGGGTCTAATAGTTATTTATTCATATCTGATAATTGAAATTGGTTATCATTGCAAATATAGATGTACTATTTGAGATATTTAAGAATTCATATGGATGGAAGAAGCAAAGCACGTGGTTGGGTGAAGCAAAGCACGTGGTTGGGTGATGCGGCAATTATATGGCCCACTAAGAAGAAGAAGAAGAAGAAGAAGAAGAAAAGCACATGGTTGGGTGATGCGGAAGAAGAAGAAGAAGAAAAGCACATGGTTGGGTGATGCGGCAATTATATGGCCCACTAATAGTTGATTCATGGTTGGGTGATGCGGAAGAAGAAGAAGAAGAAAAGCACATGGTTGGGTGATGCGGCAATTATATGGCCCACTAATAGTTGATTTAATGGAAGCAAAGCACGTGGTTGGGTGATGGTTGGGTGATGCGAAAGAAGAAGAAGAAGAAAAGCACATGGTTGGGTGATGCGGCAATTATATGGCCCACTAATAGTTGATTTAATGGAAGCAAAGCACGTGGTTGGGTGATGCGGCAATTATATGACCCACTAATAGTTGATATGTGATTTAATGGAAGCAAAGCACGTGGTTGGGTGATGCGGCAATTATATGGCCCACTAATAGTTGATTTAATGGCACTGTTAAATAGAGGGACATAAATATCAATGAAACTTAATTTTTTAGTATAATTGAGTCAAAAATTAATTTAGGGGCATATGTGAGCCCGTGAATATACTTTAGGGACAAAAATGTACCTATCCCATTTATTTATAAATATAATTTACCATGAACTATAGCCAAAATTGAGTATGGAAATGCTAATGTGACATTTTAGATGACATTATTAACGTTAGTCCTATTGCCACCTCAACTTTTTTCTTATTACCAAATTTATTCTAAAATTTTGATTTTGGCATCAATATTTTAATTTTTAAATAAATTATATTTTACTACTACGTGCATAAAAGTTAGTAGCTACTTATAATATTTAAATTGTTTTTTATTTAAATATAAATTTTTAAAAATATAACATTGATTTAATACTATAATACATCAATCTAATTAAGAAATTATTTTAAAAATAAAAAATGCTCACATGGTTAATTATCAATAATATTATTTGAAACTAAACACACGCTCATATATTAATAATACGACTAAATTATAATATACTTTTCATGTGAATATAATTTTTTTTAAACTGATAATATATAAAATATTAAGTTGTTATTATTATTATTATTATTATTATTATTATACTTTAATATTAAAATTTAATAGAATTATAATTTATTGCAATTCCAACAAATTTTTATGTAAATATTTATACAACATTCCTTCAATAATATTTCTTTTATAATGAATACTGTCCTCCATTAAAAATAATTTTATATAAAGAATACTGTTGTACTGTTGCTATAATTAATTTTAAGTTAATAAATAATTTTTAGCTATTTTCTTAGTGTAAATTAAATTAATTAAAGGTTTTTTTATTATATTAGAATTAAAATTTAATGAATTTAATTTTTGTGTTATTTTTTTTTATTTTAGTAAAAAATTTATGTATTTCTATAGAATTTTAGGTTAATATTAAATATATTAAAACTAGAATGAAAAATTAATTAAGTCCTAGAATATTAAAAAGGAGATGCTATTGGCATTCCCACTATAACAATTATCGTAACTGTATATGAAACATATAAAAAAAATAAGATATGATTTTTTTTAAAAAATTCTTAATCATATTGGCAGTGCCACTAATTAATAGATTAATTTTTTTTATGAAACAACTGGATTTTGAAATCTTTTGTCTACTAAAATATTAATAAAAAAAGTTTATGAAATATATATTCTGCGTATAAATTGTATAAAAATTTAAAAAGGAAAATATAATATGCTGTTGATATTTTTATCCAAAGAGATTATTAAACAAATTAGATGTGTAAAAGAACGTTTGTAATGATGGTACTTGTGAGGCTATCATGCAAGGTGTCAAATAAATAACAAATATTACTTTTATTAAATATGGTCCCAGCGGGGCTCGAACCGGCGACCTTCGGCTCATAAGACCAACGCTCTAACCAACTGAGCTACGGGACCACATTAGCTTTTGTTATATATTTCTTTATATGTTTGGTACTGCTTTTTAAGTTTTATAAAAATATTCTGATTTAACTAATATTTAAAAGTTGAAGCATAATATTTTTTTTTTTGTAAAAATGTATTATAATTATCTTCAATAAAAAAAATAAAATATGTCAATTTTTTTTTCAAAGTTTTCCATTCATGAAAAAAAAAAAATTTGTTTGACAGCAAGTTGATGGGTGTAATTCACCGCGCTACCTAAAATCGGTATCACCAAGCTGCCATTAATCCTTTGAAGTTTTCTTTTAAACTTTTTTAGTCCTTCAAACCTAAATTAGGTGTACTTGACCTAATAATCATACTTTTCAATGGTTACCCAAACAAATCCCAATTTTTAATTTTTCTTTTCCTTTAATTGATTTGATTTAAATAGACAATATTGTGCTTGCATTTTGTATGTTGGTTCACATGGAATTGTTTCACGCAACTCATAAACTTTAACTGGATAAAAATCAAACTTTAGCTTTTATTGTTGACTTGTTTGAGGCTTTAATTTGCACACCCTGTAAGAGAATTTTTATCTTACACAAAGAGAAGTTTTCATCTTTCTCTTTTTTTTTAAAAAAAAAAAAAATTCCTAGGATTATAACAACATCTAGCTCAAATCACGCCAAAAGCTTATCAATAGTAAATTATTTTCCGCCAATGATAATAGAAACTTTATGTACGTAATGTGTTATTAAGTCCACTTCGCTTCTTGTCATGCTTAATATCATATGTTCGATAATGGATGTCATCATTCATTAAGAAGTGCAATTTAGTCTTAGAATTAATTGTTGTTCTTGTGTCAATCCATGCATCTAAACAATAATCATAACAGCAATAAACCTAAATGTTAATAAAAGTGCTCTAACTTATTTGAGAATTAATGTAGCGTGTCTCATTGCTCTTATATTTTTTTCTTGGTTCTCCTAGTCTCCTGCATAAATGGATAAATTGATTTTTTTTTTTACCCAATTATCTTTCTCTTGACAAGGCTCTGCAATTTCTATTGGTGCTCTGAGTATATCTATTGAATTTCTATAGATCTAGACTGATCTAAACTAAGTTTCTTTTAGAAGTTCTTAACAGCGCTGGTTTGCTTTCATACTGTAACAACATCTTTATAGGGTCATCCCCTGTTTTTCTACTATTTTGTTTCTAGTTTTCATATCAAATAATAATAGTTGTAGATAGTGCTGGATAAATATGTTGTTGGTGTGTGGTTTGTCTCACTTTTTGTGCAGAAGGCCTAGCTTGCTGCTGCTTCTCCACTGTCTCACTGGGATTCTGCTCTTCCTGAATAGTGAGATGGTTCATGTTCTTACAACTCCCTCAAATCCGTTCTATAGATAGAGGCTACACTCTTTCTCAAATCCTAGCTTGATGTTGTTTCTCAGGTTGCTCAAGCCTGAATGGATCGAAGCTAAGCACTAGGATGCTATCGCCATTTAGGTCGCTAAGGTTGTTGTCGCCACTTCGACCGCCGCTCAGATTGCTGTCGTCGCTCTTTTGTGTCTTCCTTAATTCATTAGAGTTTCTCCCTTGTTGAGAAGAATTAGTGTTGGGCCTGACCTTTGTTTAGGGCCTTTGGTTACTAATTATGTGTTAAGCTTGGAACCTTAATATCAAGCCCAAGTATGAATTATGTATATCAATTATGTTTGCTAATTAATGATATCCTATTATTGTTGTTCAAAAAAAATGTCTATTGATCTTCTTGAAAATTGGTCTAATAGGATGGAACCAAATGTTGACCTATTGGGCATAGTTTTTCTTAACATAGGACCTTAAATTTTAAAATCTCTCATAGATTCTTCTAGATTGTGGATTATGTTTTGAAAACACAGTTGTTCTTTAAGAATCTAGCTCTTTAGACAACAATCATATTACTGTATCCTTACCTTTTACGTAATTAAATATAAATATAATTATTTGTTATTAACCATACATGCAAATGTACCAATTTTATCTTTAACCAACATGCTTAACTCTTCCTTTTAAATTCTAAATCCTAATACCAATTTAGCAGTCTTTTTAGAAGACATAAATGAAATAAATTTATTTATAACAATAGATACCTTCAGTGGGTGGAGATTTTTTTACTGTATTTTTATTTTTTAGAATTATAAATTATTTATTGAATATTTTTATTTTTATTGATTACAATCACTAAACTATCATTTTTTTTCATTTTCCTTTCAAATTCATTGTTTGATGTTTAAGATTTTAAAACTACTTGTAATTCAGTTTTTTTTGCGTTAATAAAATTTAATATTGTCAGTCATTTTTTTATAAGTACTCTTTAACTTATCATGATTATAAAATTTGCACCTATTATAGTAAATAACAGAACTTTTATTTTTTGTGAACATGTTTTTTTAAATATCATATGCATATAATTTTATTTTTTTCATTTTTATCATCATTTAAAAAAAATAAAAATCAATTTATGTGATAAAAAAAATTATTATAAAAATTCAACTATAATTCATCATATAAAATGTATTCATAAATTCAATAAATAGAACTAAGATCAATTTACATGTAATTTAGATCAAATATATCCCAACAAATACTCTAATCAAATTATACTTCAAAAAGTCTATTTGATAAAAAGAAAACATCGCACTTACTTTTCTATTATTAATATGTTATAACTCTTGTCTTAAAAATTAAAATTACAACAATTTTTTATATAATGATTTTTCATTAAATTTTTATAATATATTTTTTATCATGTAATTTGATTTTTATATTATTTAAAAAAATTATGATAAGAAAATAAAAATAATATAATGCGCATATGATATTATTTTTTTGGTATTTTTACAATTTTTGTTGCATTTATGCCTTTTATAGTAAATTTAGTCTTTTTTATCATAAAGTTCACATTTTATGGTAAAAATGTCACCTTTATTATTCTTATTACTTTATTTCAGCCATTTATTTATTTAATTATTTATTCATTTTATTGTTTTTTTACGATTTTTATTGTATTTATATTTTTTATGATAAATTTTGTAATTTTATCATAAGGTTAACATTTTTATGGTAAAAATATCTCTTTTATCATTTGAAATTATTCATTTCTCTATTCTTATTTATTTTTATTGATATTCCAGCATATTTATCATTTTTATGGCTTTTTTTCTATTCTTTATTACTTTTATGCTATTTAGGCTAAATTTTGTCTTTAATCATAAAGTTTATATTTTTATGGTAAAAATGTCACCTTTATCATTTCATTATATTATTTCTATCATTTTATTTATCTGCAGTTTTATGATTTCTAATTGAATTTTTTTCTATTTTAGAAAATTGGTATTTTTATCATGAAGTTCATGTTTTTATGATTAAGAATGTCATTTTTATCATTTTAATTTATTCAGTACTGCATTTTAATTTATTTATATTAATATTATTATATTTTTATTATTTTCATTGCAGTTTTGTAATCTTTATTGTATTTATGCCTTTTTTTGGGGTAAAACTATGACCTTTTTAAAGTGGATATTTTTATGGTAGAAATGACATCTTTACAATTTTGATTATTTTAATTCTACATTTTATTAATTTTTAATTGTATTAATTGCATTTTTATTATTTTTATTATCCCCTTTAATAAATTTATTATTCTTATCATAAAACCCTCATCTTTATGGTAAAAATAATATTTTTATTATCCTTTTTATTATTTCACTTGCATTACTATTATTTTTATTGCCTATTTATTATCCTTGTCATTTTTACTACTATTTTCTTTGATAAATTTATTATTTTTATCATAAAGTTAATATTTTTATGGTAAGAATAATATCTTTATCACTATCATTATTTTTATTCCCATTTTTCCATTTTAATTTTCTAATATTTGTCTCATCATAAAAATCTTTTTGCTTATTTGCTCACATCAAAGTATCCAAATTATAAAATATAGCATCATGCATTTTCATTAGCATCCTTGTTTGCTTATTTGCTTAATTATCCCTTTTTTGTTATTATCTTTTATTTATTATTTCAACTATGGATGAATAATATATGAAATTGCCTTAAATGTGATGTGTGCTTATATGTGTATGGAAACTGAAGCGGGTAGAATTGTATACCCTAGTCTCTAGGACTTAGATAGAGCAAGTAGGGTGTCGAACACTGGGAATGTTGTATTTTATATTAACCGAATATATAATAAGATGGATAGACAATATATTAATAATGGAAGTTGTTGGATTATTCTAACTATTCTAATCTACTACTATACTAATTATTCTAAATATCAAAGTAAAGATGGTTTATTAGAACTACAATTCCGAATTAATCAATGAATCATAACAAAGAATGAATACATGCAATGATTAGAGAATATGGCCTAAAATCCTTAAGTGTAACCGTCGTTGATCAAATAAGGGCATTTTCATCTAGAGTCTATAAGTACTTTCGTATCATTATAGAGATAAACAAAAACCATGAAGTTCCATGCCAATTCTTTAATCCCTCAAAGTGGATTTCTTATTTCTAGGTACTTTCCTATACTTTAAGTGAATTCAATTATTTTTCCACCAAATTACCCCAACTTTCATTGTGAATAATTTGACTAACACATCATATATGGTGATCAAGCATATATAATTCAATTAAACACTCAATTAAAATCAAATCATTCATGTACTATAAAGAAAATAAAGATGTAATTCATTGAGTTATTATTCCTTGCAATTTTAAAAAACAAAGGACTTAGCCAAGATACATGATTGAGCAATAACAAAAGAAAACAAATAACAACATAGAAAGGGAAAATAAGAGAAAGATAAAACCCTTTTTACTAAGTCTTGATGTTCTTTCTTCTTGGCCTTTGTCTCTTTTTAATTCTTACAAGAAAGACTCTAATAAAAACTAAAATAAAAGGTAATATCTAATAATCAGCAAAAGTCCCCTTTTCTGGCTCTTGTTGTCCTCCTCTTTATAGGCCTCACACTTGAAAAGGCATCACTTGATACGAAAAGTCACCTCCCTTTGCAAATGCTCTAACTTCAAGTTCAGTTTTGTCCATTCAGATGGATTTAACTATCGAATGTTCCTTCATAAAACTTCTAGATCTTTGTCTTATCTTTCCAGAACAACTTGAATCATCTAATTTGGATGTCTCTAGAAGAAGTTATGACTGAAATACAAAAACTACTCAATCCGGAATCTTCTAAGTGTTTTGCCCTTGAAATGAGTCGTGCCAAGTGTGATGACTCGTGACAGGCTTCAATTCTCCAAAATTGATTATTTTTGCTTTCCAACTTGTTCTAATAAACTCCAAGTCTTTTCCAAGCATATATTGAGCCTAAAACATGTGTAAAACCTACATAATAATCCATAAAGATAAAAAGGTGAATATAATAACCTAATAACAAAATTAACATACTAAACTTAAGAAAACTAAATATAGTTAGGACTAAACTACTACTAAATACTAAACATATTTGCATTATATCAACTATAAGAAACCTCATAGGAAATCTTCCAAAAAGGATAAAGCCTCAAGCTTTAAGAAAAGTAGTCTGAAAGATGTCACTTGCTATAAATGTGGCAAGAAAGGACATATTTCAAAATATTGTAAAGTCTCCAAAAAACTTCAAGAACTCGACTTAGAAGATGAAACCTTAGCCAAGCTTTCAGCCTTACTCTTAGAAACTTCTGAGTCTGAAACCACTTCCTCAGGAATAGGTTATCCTCAAATAGATGAGATAGCAAACCAACTCCTCCTCTGAACCTGAGTCAAAGTCTAGTTCTAAAGGAAAGCATATAAACATGCTCACTAAAGAAAATACCTAATTCTAGATGTAATTTAACACATCAATGATCCTGATATGCAGAAAAAGTATCTAGAACAACTTAGGCAGTCTCTAGAAAAATGGCCTGAACCACTAAAGACTGAGTTACCTTCCACTAGTGCCAATATGTATGATCTTACCGCTATCCTTAATAGGAAAAAGCTTGGTAAGAAACCCTTAGGTGATGTCCAGGTTCTACAGTTTGAAATAAAGACCATAAAGTCTAAAGTAAAACAACTTAAGGAGAAATAACAAAAGGATTTTGACTTAATCCAGTTTTTAGTCACCAAACTAGCCCAAGAGTCTAGTGATAGTGATGAAACCAAGAGTTTAGAACCCCAATCCTTAGCTAGTATAGAAAAAGCTCCCAATAATTTCCTTTGTGCTTTGAGTTAGATCACTTCTAGGAAATACATTGTTAAAGTTTCTCTTGTTTTTGATAAAGATTTTCAATTTGGTACTGTTGCTTTGTTTGATATAGGAGCAGATTTAAGTTGCATAAAGACAAGTATTGTTCCAAAATGTTTTCAGGAAACTACCTGTGAAAAACTTTCTTCTGCAAATAGTTCAAAAATGCATATAGATGGAAAAGCAGAAGTTAGTATTTCAAATAATGGTTTTTTACTGAAAACATCTTTTCTTCTAGTCTCTGATATCAGTTATTCAGTAATCTTGGGGACACCTTTCATTAATTTGATAACTCCCTATATGGTTACTC
>CATIWM010056066.1:0-12235 GCA_949671775.1 Mallotus repandus
TTTTTAGTTTTCAATTATACTTGTTACATTGCTTTTGTATTGATTTTATAGGTTCCATATTGCTTGGAACTCATTTTGGGAATGAAAGCAATGAGGACTTAAAGCTAAGAGCTCATTTGGCTACTAAAGAAAAAAAAATCAGAGATTGGAGAATAGCAGTATGACACAGCCGTGTCACTTTTTAGACATAGTCGTGCCTGATTACCAATTTTAAAACTCTGTAGAAATCAAGTCTGACACTGCCATGTCAGAGAGCTCATTTTCTGGGTGAAGATCACGTGACACAGCCGTGTCACTTAGGCGACACAACCGTGTCGGTCTAGACTGCTTATTTTAGAAAGTTATGTTAGGGTTTTTTTTTGGAGAACAATATAATAGGAAGAAGTTTTATTTCAAAGAGAGGTTCTAAATTCCAAATTGCAGAAGAGAAAACACTAAAAAAACACAAAAGAATAACCCTAGAAGATCAAACAAACAAGATAGTGGAGATTGAAGAGCAAAGATTCAGGATTCAAGAATCAAAATTAATCAATAACTATTTTCTTCTCCTTCTTCTCTTTCTTATACTTTTTATTATGGGTTTTTCTTATGAATTTTTGGGGATTAATAACATTATGTTAGGCTAAATTTTCCTTTGTTAGGGATTAATAATTCAAACATGATCTAAGCTTTCTATTTAATATACTCATTAGTTTTTACGTATTGTGTTTATTATTCTTAATGCTTGTTATTGGTTGATCATCAATGACATGATTTTAATTGGAGTTAAGCATTGAGAGATGGTAATTATAATGGACCTATAAACATAAATTTAACTTAACTTGAAACTAGAGATAAATTGAGTTGATGAAATTCCCCTTGAGTTGTGCTTCATAATTTATGATTTTGATGTTTAGGTGTTTAGATTTCAATGAGAGTTGGGTCTTTATTACCTTGATTAATAATTGTGAATTTAAATTAATTGATGCTTGAGAGAGATTAAGTAATGCTTTAAGAAAATTCGGGATATGCATGGCTAATTGAGTAATAATTTAAGTAGCCTAGTGATTGTAAGGTGATTTAATTCCTTGCAATTTTCATAAATAGAATTTGTTTCTTAATTTTGTTGAATTATTTCTCTATCTTTGAAGTAGATTTCTTGAGTTTATAATTTAGACTAATTTTACATACATTCATTTTTAGCCTTAGACAATAAGAGGTTGGTAAATAGGTGATTGGATCAAAATCTCTGTAGGACGATATTTTCTACTACTTGTCAACACTGTGCACTTGCAATCACACACAAACACTAATCTGAGGCCTCAGTATAAGCATTCAACAGGTTTTTTATAGTAGTTGCTTCATCCACATTAGCTTTGAAGAAAAAATAGTTGTCATCAACAAAGAAGAGATGCGATATAACTGGAGCACCTCTAACAATTTCACATCCATGGAGAAGTCCCTTATTAGCATTCAGCTTTAAGAGATTAGACAGCCCCTCCACACATATGATGAACAGATATGGTGACAAAGGTGCAATCCACGCTGAGGCTGGAATGGCCCTATCTTCATACCATTTTAAAGCACTATATAATAAACCGATGTCAGACTCATCATGATTAAAGAAACCCTTCTCTGCTCAAAACCTAACTTGAGCATGATTTTACTAGAAAATCCCATTCAACACGGTCATAGTCTTTACTCATATCAACCTTCATGGACACACACCCATCATTGCCTTGAGTTTTCCTCTTAAGAAAATGCATAACTTCAAAGGCGATAAGAATGTTATCGGTGATAAAATTGCCCGGACGAAGGGACTTTATGCTTTACAAATAATAAAAGGCAAGACCTTCTGTAATCTGTTCACAAGAGCCTTTGCAACAATTTTGTAGAGCCCATTGCAAAGGGCAATTGGACGAATATCTCCCATCATTTTTAGATTTTTCTTCTTAGGGATTAGGATAATGGTCGTATCATTTAACCCTTTTTAGAATATCCAAGCATAAAGAGATCACATCTGCACCTGTAATACCCCAGAATTTTTGAAAAAATGTCAGGTTCATTCTGTTAGAAAATATCATGACTAAATAACAACTTCTGTTTTCTATTTTTCATGAAAAATTTTTCTGAAAAACAGGCCTTGTTTTCCAAAACTAAACAAGCCTAAAGTTTTGTCACAAGAGCAAAATCTATGACTCTCAAAAATAATCTACAAGCCAATTGAAAGTTAAGCTATTTTGAGAGTGGGAAGACCTTTACTTCTTTGTGTTAGTGATATGCCCAAGCCCAACTGTGTAATGACCACATTTTGACTTTATCATATTTTCATTTTATTGATAAAGAGGCATTTTATTATTACTAGCTAATACTAATATTATCCTTGATTAGTTAACTCTACCTGAAGTCATTAATTATATAACTTGATAGTAAAACCTTTAGGTGATACTTGAATTCTAATCTATATATCCCTAGTCGATCATCGTTGTGGGAACAACAGTGAATAAAGACTAGTATCAGGTTGACTGATAATGATGTTTTACTGATCATTTATCTGAGATATTGAGTCGAACTCATAGGTACATATTTAGAGAAATGATGTATTGGATCAACCCACTATGACAATATTACATGGATTATTATCATAAGTGATTCTCATCACAGTAGTATTATTTCAGTCCTCTAACCTGAGATCATCATGGTTTCCTGCATAATAAGTTATGTGTTTTGACATAGTCTTAAATCATCTTTAACTGAATGGTAAAATGAGTTATGATTGGATACAAAATGAGTTATGTGATGAATGTGAGTGATTGAGATGGAATTTTTCCCCAGTTATTTTAAGAAGATATATGTGGGCCCCTCGATAAGTTAGACTAAAGAGAAGTGCATGGCCATGCTAGAATATGTTGATAAAGAGTTATCACTATCAAATAAAGAGTTATTAGTATCAGTCTACTAGGGATCGAGAAATAATATGATTAAACCATATAAGGATGACATAAACCATGCCTTATGTTCAGTCAAGATATTGCATGACAAAAGGACTATAATACACACTGTGTATTAGGTTTTATTGAATGATCGATCTCCACACAACTTGGGTAGTCATAATGTCTTGCTAGACGCCACTTATGAATTATGAGCTAAAATGAGAATTTTAGGCCTACTGCCAATGTTGTATGAACTTATAAGGTCACACACTTAGAACAGGTCCAAAGCAGACTTGGGTTAATTAACCCAATAATAATCTCACTAAAAGAATAAATAAATAAGTGAATATATATATATATATATATATATATATATATATGTATTTGTATGTATGTATTTGTATTTATTTATTTCCTAATTTATCTAAGGTAAGAGTTATCTAAATAAATTAGGAAGTGATTCTTATTTGGAATTAGAATAAAAAATAAAAGAGGAAGTTTTGTTTTACCAAAATTGTTTTTAGTAAGTGTAACCCTAGAATAGATGTCTATAAATATATCTTATTCTCTTGGGTTTTAGGTAGCCACTTCTCTCCTCCTTCTTCCTCCACTTATTTTGTGAAAAGAAAAATACTTAGAGAGAAAAATTAAAAGAGTCATCTTTTTTCAAAGTGCTAGCAGACCTATATTGTTTTGGGAACCCTGTTCATGTGGATACCGTAGAGGGCGTACTTTTTGGTGGCTCCTCAATCCAACAAAAGGATACGTAAAGCTCAAGGTAGGGTGTCTTCGTGTGAACCTCCTCTCTTCCTTCCAACTATCTAGCCATAAGATTGTCTTGGTGAATTTTGGAAACCCTATTTAATCAATATAACCGAATTACATGGATCTGGTGAGGGTTTCATGGTTAAAAATTTTTTAATTTTCATTGCATTTTGGATCATGGAAACCTAACATATGATAGCACCTTTCTATGTGTTTGGAATTTTAGTAAGACCTCAGTTCCTTTGCCAAAGTGATGGCTCTAATATTGTTGTAGAAAAGAGGAACTGTCGACGCAATAGAGCTCTCATCATCATCATTATTATCACAATCATCACGAGAAGAGTGAGAAGTAGATGTTACCCTATTTTTATCTTCAAGAGCCATGATACAAAGGTTGGCCACTTCCTGTTGCTCCTCTTCCTTTCCCAATTTGGAGGAGTTATCCCATGAAGCTTTGAAGGCCTTCTTCTTGTCCTTTATTCCCTTGTTCTTGAACTTCAACTTTGGACATTCATTTTTAATGTGTCCTCGTCTCTTGTATTCATAGTAAATGACTTCCTTGTTCTTTTTGCCTTCAAACTTTTTGCCATCTCTTGCCTTGAAAAGCTTTTTCTCTTCAAGAACTTCTTGAATCCTCTAGTGATCATGGCTATTTCATCATCATCTTCACTAGAGTTAACAAGGATTTTATCATCACTTGCTTCCTGTATGGCTTTCATTGCAATCTCTTTTTTTTCTCTTTTTTCGCATCTCTCTCATCTCCTGTTTGGTTTATATTAAGCTCATATATAAGGAGCTTTCCAATAAGAATGTTAATTGAGAGGGTTGATAGGTCATGAGCTTCCTTAATTGAAGTGACTTTAAATTCTCAATCCTTCTTAGGTAGGATTCTTAGAATCTTATTGTTCACTTCTTCCTTGGAAAAGTGTTTTCCAATTTTTTTTTAGGGTAATAAGAAGAGCATTGAGGTGATTAGTCATCTTCGTTATTGATTCTTGTGTCTTCATC
This sequence comes from Mallotus repandus, assembly GCA_949671775.1. Taxonomy (NCBI): domain Eukaryota; kingdom Viridiplantae; phylum Streptophyta; class Magnoliopsida; order Malpighiales; family Euphorbiaceae; genus Mallotus; species Mallotus repandus. The sequence goes on from CATIWM010056066.1 coordinate 4,686, forward strand.
TTGAAAAGTTCATATTCATACATGTGAAGTTAAACTTTCTTGCTTCTCACTTGCACATTTCCTTCATAGTAATTCTCAAGAGTTTCCAATACTTCTTTGTGGATTGGTGATGTTAAGCTTTGCCTCCTTCTTCTCTACACATGGATGTAAGCAAGATTGCTATGGCCTTCTTGTTTTTGTAGTTCTCTTCTTTTTAATTATTTGGCCATTGACTTCTTGCAAGGATAGTCTCTACACCATCAATAATGATTTTAGGTGGTTTCCAACCCTTTAGAACAACATCCCAAAGTCTAATAGGATCACTATCTAAATACAATTCCATTTTGAACTTCTAAAGTGGGTAGTCACTACCATTAAAGAAAGGTCTAAAAGATGAAAAATTTAGATATTCACTCCCTATTATCTTTTCTTCTTGTAATTAAGTACTAAGAAAGTCAAGTTCTGATACCAATTGTAATAGCCCTAAAGGGAGGTGAATAGGGATTTTGAGAAATTAAAAGACAATTAAGAAAAATTGAGAAGGATTAAGAAAATAGAACACAAACACTTAAGGAGCTCACTTTATCAACAAACCTACCATCTCCAACTAACTCTCCCAAGTTAGGAAACACACTTTTAAAAGAGTTAATGAATACAAAGAAAGTAGATAAAAGTTTTGAATGCTCAATTGAACCTTAAGAGAAATTTTTAAACCACCAAAGCATCTACCTCTTGAATGAGGTTCCAAGAGTTTTTCTTATAATTGAGCATCAAAATTATGATTGTTGGAGGCATTAACTTAGTCCTTAACCTTCATCAAGCTTTATTAAATGAGATGTAACTTTTTGCAGGAAAATGGTCAGTCACGATCGTGACATCCTCAGTCCCGATCGTGACCTTCAATAAAACTAGCCATTGTGGCTCAAAGATAATCGTTGCTTGAAAGAGGTAATGGCTCATTATGTTTAGTCATGATCATGACTCCACTCATGATGGGTGTCCCAAGTGAAGTCCCATTTATGATATAGGATCATAAAGAGCATTGCCTAAAATGCCATCTTTTCTTCAATGAGATCACAAGTGGCTTGCTGGTGGTCATGATCAGGATACTTACTCGTGACCATGTCTTGAGCATGATCTCATTCAAAACGAGTGCTTGTCAAGAGCACTATCACTTTTTAGTGTGAAGGGCCTTTGATCACAATCCAGAATTGGCCTTGTCACTATCGGGATACCCATGTCCCGATCATAATCCCAGTCGTGACATGTCTCATGATGGTTGAATGCAATTTTCTTGAATTCTTTTATTTTCTTCATGATATTGTTTCCAAGGAGTGCCTAGCTTATATACACTTAAAGAACATATTACTCACTCAAAATGTGGTTTGTTAAAATAAAAAATAAGGGTGATCATGCAAATAGTCAAAGAAAATTATTAAAACTTGTCTTTTAAATAGAACAAGATGAATAAATAGTGCTCAAGACAAAACCTAAAAAGAAAGGGACAAAAAGGGCAAACAAAAATACTAGAATAAGTAAAAACTAAACACAAAACTTTAAAGCCCAAAAAATATCTATAAATATTAAAATTTGGGCCTAAAAATGAGCCAAATCAAGTAAACCTTGTCATCCATATAGATCTCTAAATGAGCTAAAATTTGATATACTATGGGCCCCGTAACTCATTTGGAGTCCAAAGTTATGGCCTTTTGAAGCACTATTATGCATCCTAGCCCTTTTAACACCATCCAACCGCTCCATGAATTGTAGAGCTATCTGGTTCGCATCATTCCCCCAAGGGTAGAGAAAATTCACCCTCAAATTTTCACATGGATCGTCATTCGAAAAGTCACCATGGAAAGGAATTAAGTGCTTCACATTAAAAATGTTAGTTGTGCGGATATAACTAGGCAGCTTGAAGTAATATGCATTGGGATTTATCTTTTCAATGATCTTAATAGGACCAATCTTTTTAGAATATAGTTTGTTGTAATCCCTAACCAAAAAATAATCTTCAATCAAAACTGCCCACACAAAATCACCAACTTTGAACTCTAAGTGCATCTGCTTTTCATCTACAAGCTGTTTATACTTGGAGTTGGAAAGAGACAGGATGTCATAAACTGCCTCATGGACATCCTGCAAGCAAGTTACAAAATTTGTTGCTTTACTATGAACCTGTGTCCTCTTAGGCAATGTCATCAAATCCAATGGTCCTTGACGCTAAACGGAATAAACCACCTAAAAAGAATTGAAACCTGTAATGCAATTCACTGCATAGTTATGAGCAAACTCGGCATGTCCCAACTCTTAACATAATCCTTAACTAAATAGCACATGAGGTTGCCAAGAGACCGATTAACCACCTTAGTTTGCCATATGTTTGAGAATACTAGGCATTGCTAAAATTCAATTGTGTATTGATTATCTTCCAAAGGCTAAGCTAAAATGGCTAGGAAAGTATGTATTTCTATCATAAATAATAGATGTAGGTAGCCCATAAAGAGGATACACCTTATGAAAAGAACAATTGCGCCACATTAGTAGCATTTATGGTTTTCTTGCATCGAATAAAATGCACCATCTCAGAAAAATAATCAATAACAGTAAATATGGAATCATTACCTCACTGTGTACATGGTAATGCCAAGACAAAGTCCATGCTGATATCAACCCAAGGCTAAAAAAGGATAAGTAATGGCATAGATAACCCTGTGTTTGTAGCAATCCCTTTAGAGAATTGATAAATCATGCACCTCTATACATATCTCTTAACTTCCTTATGAATGGTAGGCCAAAAGAAAGAGGCTTGAATAAGTTATAGAGTTTTGTCTCTACCAACATGACCTCCATGCAGCTCTCTAATGATGTGCAAATGCGAACTACAATCTGGAATGCACAATTGATTGCCTTTAAATAGAAATCCATTATGTAAACAGAAGTCTATCTTTTTCCCATCTTGAATGTCTTGTAAAACCATAGAAAAATATGGGTCAATAACAAATAAGTCACGAAAGGAGTCTAGGCCAGGTACCTCTACTCTCATGGTCACCAACAAGTTGTTTTGGCAACTAGACATATCTGTAACACGATTAGTAATCCATGCCTTATGCTTCACAACATATGTGAACCTCTCCAAGTAAGAAACCCACCATGTATGGTTAGGAGACTTTTTATCCTACTTGTAGAGATGCCTTAAGGAATCATGACTAGTGTACAAAATGAATTCCTTTTGAAACAAATAATGCCTCTAGTGCCTCACTGCCTGTAGTACTATACAAAATTCAATATCATAAGTACTGTAGTTGAGTTTAGAGCTTGATAATTTTTTACTAAAGGATGACACAGTTATACTACTCTGACTCAACACTAATCTGATTCCCACCTTAGAGGCATCAGTATGTAACTTAAAGGGCTGTGAAAAATCTCATAGCACCAAAATTAGTGCAATTATAAGGCATTCTTTAATCAACTGAAAGGCAAAATCTACTTTATTTTTCTATACAAATCAAGTACCCTTCATGCAATCTATGATGGAAGCCATAATGCTGCTGAAATGAGGAATAAAATGCTTATAAAAATAGGCAAGACCCCGGAACCTTTGAACCTTCGTTATGGTCTTTAGTGTAGGCCATTGCTTCACTGCTTCAACCTTAGCCTGATCAACTTGCAACCATTCCCTTGAAATCCCATAACTCAAAAAAAGCACTTTGCAAGCCATAAATACACACTTCTTCACTGCTGCATAAAACATCTCCCTGCAAAGCACACTTAAAACTTCCCTAATATATTATTTCTATTCTTCATGATTACCACTATAAATTAGGATATCATCAAAATAAAAAATAAAAAATTTGCCAATAAAAGGCCTCAATAGTCGATTCATCACATGCATAAAAGTACTAGGGGTATTAGACAAACCCAAAGGTAGCAAAAGCCACTTTACAACCCCTCCCTAGTTTTAAAGGCTATTTCCATTCACCTTAGGCCTAACACAAATCTGATAATATCTACTTTTAAAATGTAGTTTAGTAAACATAGTTGAACCACTAGCCGGTCAAGTAAACCATCTAAGTGAGGAATGGGAAACCTAGACTTGATAGTGATTTTATTGATGGCCCTACTATCTGCACACAAATGCCAAGCACCATCTTTTTTTGATGTCAAACGAGCTGGTACTACACATGGACTCAAGCTCTCCCTCACATGTCCATTAGTTAGCAATTCTTCAACCTACCTTCATAACTCCTCATGTTCTCATGGACTTATTCTGTAATGTGATCTGTTTGGTAACACTACTCTTTGCTCCAAATCTATATGATGCTAGATATCACCCTGAGAGGTAACCCATATGGCAGTTCATCAGGGAAAATATCACTAAATTCTATAATAAGTGAAGCCACTACATCTGGAATTGTTGTGGATTTAGCTACCTCTTTTCCTAGCAACACATGCCCTATTTCTAACTCCTATAGCTCCTCATAAAACTGAACCAAAGACAGTAGAGTAGTAACATATCTTGCAGGTTTAGATTTTTCCACCTCTTACCTACTAGGTAATAATAACATTTTGATGCCATCAAATATTAAACTATATGTATTGGCTCACCTATTACGAATCAAACTTCTAACATACTACTAAGGTTTTCCTAATAACTGGTCACATGCATCCATAGCTTCCACATCATACCAAACAATATCCTTATAATTCAAACCAATGGAGAATGAAACTAAAGCCCACTTAGACAATGCTACCTCACCACCCTTCTTAAGCCAAGCCAATTTATAGGGTTCAGGATGTTTAATTTTTGCACCCCTTCTACAGACAAAATATTTTCACAATTACCATCCTTAATTACAAAGTGACATACCTTATCAAGAATGGTATATGTGGACTAGAAATATTGCTTCTCAGCCAATCATCTTCATCCACAGCTTTTGGTGTTAAGCAAGATCTCCTAACAACCAGTACAGTCCCTATATCTCCCGCTGCAATCAATTCATCAACTACTTCTTCATCGTTATAAACTAGTTGGCCTGTAATCTTCATACCGTCTTCATCATAATCATCAGTCTCAATACATAAGGCTTTCTTATCTGCTGCCTTTTTACACTCAAAATGCATATGCCTTTCCTCTCTACAATTAAAACACTTCATGCCACCACTATTTCTAGCACCTTTATTTAATTGTCCCAACACCCCCAAACACCCTTATTAACATTGCTTGCTACCCGAATCACACCAACACCGCTACTACCTCTAGCACCACTACCACTTGCACCACTACTACCAATGCTTAGATTGAGGGAATTATTAGCACGTCGTGTTTATTTTTCAACCACCAACACTCTCTAGTATGTAGTAGACACCAAGATTGAATTAAATATATTCATATTATGTTGAATATGCACCCTCAGAGCCCCAATATATTATTCAACCAATTATTCCTCTGTCTCTATATTTTGTTCATGGCAATTAACTGATAAAATTTAGTGGTATAATCATCTACCGATCGAGTTCCTTGCTTCAGGTTCTGCAACCTTTGGTACATCAGCCTTTGAAAGTTGTATGGCAAGAATATGGTTTGCATGTGCTTTTTCATCTTCTTCCAAACAATAATGTTTAATTTACCCAACCTATTTTAGGTCAATTTCAGATGCTGCCACCACATAGTCACTCTTCCTCATAATATGGTGGCTATTAGAGGTACATGCTTATCTTCTGGCACTCCTTTAAACTCCAAAATCTCTTCAACAATAGCTAACCAATCAAGAACCTCTTCTAGTTTTAGGCTACCATAAAATTCAAAAATTTTAGTCCTCATCCCCATCTCCCAGTGCCTACTATCCTCCTCTAGTGCTACCTACGTCACTTATGAGGGACCTCCTCATAATATTCTTCCTCCTCCTCACCGTCACTCGCCTCTACATCTGAGTTTTCTTGGTGGTTGTTATTACACTAGATTGGATTGGCTTTATTGTGATTGCCAAACATTGTAGCCATCCTCTTTATCAATTGGTCTACTACTTGTTCAAATGAGTTATTGATTATCTTATGAACCCTATGTTCCATATTATGTTCATAAATGTTATTAAGACGTTATTGTCTTATAGGAGGCATGATTGCAAACAATCAGTTTGGCTCTAATGCCAACTGACATAGCAAAAGCTATAAATAAAAGGGATAACTATTAAAAATTGATTGATTTAATAAAAATACCAGAGATTTAACCTTTTATAACCTGTTGACTCGAAAATACTAGGAAATTGGCACCAAATTCGTTGATTCATATGAATACTGAAACTTAGGAAAAATAGGATTATGTTTTAAAATTATCAAAAGTTGTCTTTCAAATAGAACAAGATGAACAAATAGTGCTCAAGATAAAAACCCTAAAAAGAAAAGGGCAAAAGGCTAAACAAAAATACTAAAATAAGTAAAAACTAAACACATAACTTTGAAGTCAAAAAAGTAGCTTTAAAGATTCAAATTAGGGCCTGATAATGGGCCATGATAAGTAAACCCTATCATCCATAATGATCTTTGAATGAGCTTCAATTTAATATATTGTGGGCCCCGTAACTCATCCAGAGTTAAACATTATGGCCTTTTAAAGCACTGTTATACATCCTAGCCCTTTTAACACCATCCAACCGATCCATGAACTATAGAGTTGTCTATTCTGCATCATTTCCTCCAAGGTATAGAAAATTTGCCCTTGAATTGTCAGCTGGATCATCATTTAGAGAGTCACTATGGAAAGAAATCAAGTGATTCACATTAAAAATGTTAGCTGTACGGATATGACTTGGTAGCTTGAGGCAATATGCATTGGGATTTATCTTTTCAATGATCTCCACAAGACCAATCTACTTAGCACAAAGTTTATTGTAATCCCCAACTAAAAAATGATCTCTAGTCAAAACTACCCACACAAAATCACCAACTTCGAACTCTAAGTGCATCCGCTTTTAATCTGCAAGCTACTTATGCTTAGAGTTAGAAAGAGATAAATTCCCATAAATTGCCATATGAACATCCTACAAGCAAGTTACAAAATTTATTGCTTTACCATGAACTTGTATCTTGTTAAGCAATGTCATTAAATCCAATGGTCCCCAAGCCTGAGCGAAATAAACCGACTGAAAAAGACTGAAACTTGTACCGTTATCTAGTTTGTATCAAAAGAAAGGAGGAATTAAAGTAGAAAATTAAAATCAATCACCAATACCAATCAAACACAATAATAAATTTAAAACAAAGACTTTGATTAATATTGAATACAAGAGTTGAAATGATTTTGGATCTGTAAGTTGTAAAACAAAAAAAAAATGCTAAGGAAATGTTCTCCTAATTAGGAATAGATTTTGTTGTTAGAACATTTCTGCTCATGTAATTTTCATTCATGGCAGGTATAAGTGAGTTCTAATAGCTTTTTCCAACTTTTTTGGTCATGCCTTGCACTTATTCATCCACTTCCCCTTACTTCCCCTAATGCAACTTCTTTGTGGGCAATTGCTCTCGACTACTTTTCTAAACTCTCCACTTCTTCATCATGTTAAAAATAATTT
>CATIWM010056086.1:0-21204 GCA_949671775.1 Mallotus repandus
TCACAGCAAATAAAAGGAACAAAAGCATATGCATATGTAATATTTGAATTTTGTATTTATTTTATGAGATGTTTGAAATGTTTGTTTTAGCCTTTAGAATTTAATTGATGTTTATCTTCATTGAGTCGCGACTCACCAAATCTCAATTATTTTTCCAAACAGAGAAGCTTGAAGTGTGACTATTTTGAAGCGTATAGCATGGTAGTTAAAGTATGGGGCATAAGTTGTTGGCTGAATCCAGACTCTCTCTCTCCTTGTAGTATACATATGCCCATTAGTTAATGTAAAATGTTTGCATGCATGTACGGATAATTATAAGTGTGTGTATAATAATTACATGTGACTAAAGGATGCTTAATAATAATATGAGATATCACGATGTGTATTAATACTAAGGGTGTAGGGTGTTATAAGAATACTCCTGATGCCTCCGAACAATCCCAGAGAGGAGTTGAAGATTTATTAGGCCAACCTTCTAGCAAATTCGATTATAAAGTATTTTATTTCAAACCACCTTCTTATGATATTCCTATTGAATTAATCACACTTAGAGGATGGGGTGATCAATTTGGAGATGACAGTAAGCCATTAAGTGATAATAGTGAGAAATCCGAGGTGACTAAGTAGCCACAGCAAGGAGTTGAAGATTTGTTAGGACAACTCTCATGCAAGTTTGACTATGAAGTGTTTTACACTAAGCCATCTTCTAGTGACATACCCCTTGAAATAATAGCGCCTACTGGATGGGGAGATGAATTTTAAGAAAAGGACAATGAAGGTTATAATGTGCGGATTGACAATACAAAAATGAACCATGGTCATTGGGAATAGCTGCTACATTAGCCACCTAAAGGACAACCGCCTTAAGACTTAGCATCCCTAGCATTTAGAATGGAAAATAAATTTCTTGTGTTTTTTTAATAACATTTTAGTTTCTTTAGAACTTTTACTTTATTGATCGATGATATGAATTCTAATTACACTTTTTTGTGTAATGTGCATCCTAATAATATTGTGTATTGTGATACTGATTGCATATGTATGTTTGACATAAATTCAATTTCAATTACATTCATTCAACATGGGCACAAATGAAAATTCAAAAAAATTCATATATCACATGGTATAACTTTTAAGGAGAGAAAAAATTTGAGAGAATATGAAAAGAGAAAAATAAAGGAAAATAAAAAATGAATGAAAGGTTTAGCCCGGTAAAAATGAGAGAAAAATATTATATGAGAAAATTTCAGAAGGCCTAACTAATAGCAAGAGTTGTATCATGCGATGTAATGAGTGTTCTGATTTTTGCCCTAATGAATGAATAAAGTTGAATTTGAGTTTATTGTTCAAATATTGCATATATTGCATAAGTATCTGAATGGAAACACAAAACATAATGAAAGCTAAAAATCAGAGCTATGAGATCATTATTTTTAGTTTTATTTTCTTTTTTTGTCTCCTCTTTGTGATTTTGATTATAAAATCAAGTGTCTTTTTGTATCTTAAGAATTTAGGCGGTAACCCATACCTTGTAGTTATCCTCAATCTTGGCGGCAACATCAAGCCTCATATTTTGCTCAAGAGTTCTTCGAAGCTATAAATTCCACATTCATCCAACCTTCATTAAGAGCAAGTCTAGTGGATCTCAGTGTTAAGAATTTTCTTTAGTCAGTTCAGATACTCCTCTGCACCTTTAATACACGAAATTGCAACTGATGGGATTAGTAAGACAAAAGATCAATAGGGGCATTGAGCAAATTGAGCTTCTCCAGCAATCAAAGTTATAAAAAAGAAAAGAAAAGAAAAATTCAGCCTACTAAGTTGAAAACCCACAAGGGTGGCTTAGGCAAAAGTTAGGGTAAGCCTGCTAAGTTAAAAACCTGGAAGGGTAGCTTAGGCAAAAATAAAGGCATGAGAAAAGAAAAGAAAAGAAAAAAATAAAAGATTTTAGTTGCATAATGAAGAAACAAGAAGTTTGCCAAAAAGTTATTGATAAATCCAATCAAAATAAGAGGCATGAGCTTGGCTCCATTCTCCAAGAATAGTGATGATCTTAGTGTCATCATCTCTATGAAAGAAAAATGTCAAGAATTGGGGGATATAATGTAGCTCTGGGGGCAATTTAAGGCAAAATAGTGAGTTTGCACTCAAAGATTGAAGATGAACATTGAAATATAGGAGTCAGCAGAAGAGTTTTGAGGCAGAAAAAAGTGAACAATAAAGTAACAAATAACAGTTCATCAATATAGAACAATCATCAGGTCAGGGACTTCATCAGCCAACTGTTCATCTATCAAAGGAATTACATCAGAAGCTCTAGCATCAAAAGTATCAACATCGAAGTGTCCAACGCTCAAATCTGCAAGTTGTTGATAAAGCACCTCATTCTCACACTCCGAGCTGCGAGCATAACTCTACTCCATAGAAGACCTGTTAGGATCATGCATATCATAGATAGCATGTATACACTTATATACATCTATTGTGAAGTACTTGCTTTCCATGGTAAAATATTTTTGAGAAAAATCAAGACTGTATAAATACTTCGCTACTAATATTCAAAATTAGTGTTGTAAAGCATAGGAAACTAGTCAGAGTCTAGAGGAGTGAAAATAGGAAGGGCGATACTATCAAGATGAACCAGATGCTTAATGGGCCTATCTAACAGGGAGATATCATTGATGGTAGCACTCGCAGAAGTCTCATCTTAGGCAATCTCAAGAGGAATGCACTTTAAGAGATGCATCTGAATGCATTTTTGACAGCCACAAGACTGCTTCAACAAAGATGAAGTATCAAATTCAGCCTTTCTCAACTCCTAATCTAAAGATCTAACACACCAGCAATGCAACTATCAGCCAGAAAAAGGAAGAATGCATTCAATACTTGAGATGAATGTACTTTGAAGCTCCTCTCATCATGAAATAAAGCCCTCTAACTCCTAAACCTTTTTGTAGGGAATGTCAGGAAATGGCAGTAAGACAAACTCAGCTCTAGGTCACAACCTCAAAGGTAAAGTATCAAAGACCCCTGTGATCAAAGACATCATCCCAATCAAAAAGGGAAGTTTGCAAAAGAACAATGATGCATTCTGACAAAATTTCTTTGTCTGCAAATAAATAGACCAGACTAACTTATAGTATTTTTTGCAGAGAATGAAAAGGGAGAAAAGAACTAGCACAACAGTAAGAACATACAAGAAGGCAAACACCAATCGCTCATCAGAATATCACCCTATGTGGCAAACATCTTGATAAATACTTAAGGAAAGTAACAAGACTCTATCCCTTTAGTTTATGTAATAAAGTGCAATGTCCATACTAAAATTCATAAATTGAAAGCAAATTCATTCAGTTCACGAGATCATGTGTGAAAACTTATCTCATGAACTTTGATCTTAATAGGTCTCTTTTATTAGCTTTGCAGAGTTTAGATGTCTAATTGACAGCTCTGTGATGACAGTTTCTAAACTTTAATTAATCTAATGCTCGCTTAGCACCCGAACAAGGGGAAGAATACGCAAAAAACAAAATCTATGGGCTTGTAGCATAAATTGCTTGGATTTAGATTATCATTTCAGTCTTTTCGAATAATAAATGTGCATCTAATCTACTCCAGTGCTCAAATTGAGTAAGAGTATAAAATCCATTGACTGTATCCACGCTGAGTAATATGAGAAAGGCAGAGGAATACTAAAAGAGGACCATATTAAAAGTTGCTCTATTTACTCTAATGCTCTTTAAGAGTATGAGTATCCGAAGGACCTTTCCAACGGTATCCACACTGAGTAATATCAGAAAGGTGGGGGAATACTCGGATAAGGAAGAAAGCATATCAATAACTCAAAGACTGTTTTGATCCTCGAAATTCGATATGTTTATGCTCAATTTCTACAAATTTTGTCTAGCAAATTCTTTCTAAATTTAGGTGTGAAAGTCAGCTCTTCATTTGGTAAAAAAACACTCTCAGCATAACGTGGTTACTGATACCTCTAACTTTACGAATGGTAAATAAATGATAGTCATGAAAATAAAAAATTAATGGGATACGCTGAATGCACGTTATTTTGTGATAAATGATGAATTTGCTTAATTTAATGCACTTTTGTACAATCATCATGTTGAAACTAACTTAAACAAAGTTTTTAAATCCAAAAGAAAATACACTCAATATGTGTCATCAGCACCAACATTATCAAGTCAAATCAAAGTCATCGAGCAATGAAGGCAGCTGATCAAAGTCAATCAGCAGAGAAATTCAAAGCAATCAGTCAATGTCAACATAAAATTTCAGTCAACATGAAATTCAAAAGGTAATGTTTGCATTTTTCACACACTGCATTCACTCAGTTATACGCTACGTGGTAGCTATAACTCCGATTCACTCAGTTATATGCTACATGGTAGCTATAACATAAATTTGAAGTTCATTTCGTTATATGCTACACAGTAGCTATAACAACATTTTGAATTCACTTTAGCTAGACACTACACAGTAGTGATAACATCACAGCTAGATGTCCCATAGGGAATATAGCTAATTTCATCAAATCACTACTGTACGTCCGAGTATAGTGTATTTTCAAATCAACACTGTACATCCGAGTATAGTGTATTTTCAAATCAACGTTGTACGTCTGAGTATAGTGTATTTTCAAATCAACACTGTACGTCTGAGTATAGTGTATTTTCAAATCAACGTTGTATGTCCGAGTATAGTGTATTTTCAAATCAACACTGTACGTCCGAGTATAGTGTATTTTCAAATCGACACTGTACGTCCAAGTATGGTGTATTTTCAAATCAACACTATATGTCCGAGTATGGTGTATTTTTAAACCAACATTGTACGTCCGAGTATGGTGTATTTTTAAATCAACAATGTACGTCCGAGTATAGTGTATTTTCAAATCAACAATGTACGTCCGAGTATAGTGTATTTTCAAATCAACATTGTACGTCCGAGTATAGTGTATCTTCAAATCAACACTGTACGTCCGAGTATAGTGTATTTTCAAATCAACACTGTACGTCCGAGTATAGTGTATTTTCAAATCAACACTATACGTCCAAGTATAGTGGATTTTCAAATCAAAACATGCGAGCAGTTATGGAATATAGCATCAAAGGTGAGCAATGAAGGGGTTGCAACTAATCGCGAGCAGTTATGGACTGTAGCATTAAAGGTGAGCAGCGAAAGGATTGCAACTAATCGTGAGTAGTTATGGACTGTAGCATCGAAGGTGAGCAACGAAGGGGTTGCAACTAATCACGAGCAGTTATGGACTGTAGCATCAAAAGTGAGCAACGAAGGGGTTGCAGCTACACGCAAGCAGTTATGGACTATAGTATCAAAGGTGAGCAACGAAGGGGTTGCAACTAATCACGAGCAGTTATAGACTGTAGCATCAAAGGTGAGCAACGAAGGGGTTGTAATTAAAGGTGAGCAGTTGTGGATTGTAACATCAAAGCGTCAAAAGTGAGAAACGAAAGGGTTGCAGCAGACTAAAGTCAGTGAGTAATGGAAGGATTGTAGTTAATCCAAAAATTGCAAGCAATTATGGATTGCAGCGTCAAATGTAGACAACAAGAGGATTGTAGCTATTTAAAACTAGCCAACAATTATAGAATGTAGCAGCATAAAGCTTACATCATGGAAAGATGAAAACAATGTTGTACGATTCAGTGTTATAGGCAAACGCTCTGTAACACGTCAGGTAAGTATCCTAACTCTTACCTTTGAAATTGTGTGCTTATTTGCTTTGTTGCAATTTATCAAGCAAACAACGACAAAGGGGGGCAATTGTAAGAGCCCAATTTCAGCATGATTAGAGTTTGGATGCGATAGAGGACCCAATGATGAAAATTGACTATAAAATTAAATTTATTAGATCTAATAAATTGGTTTTGAACTAATTTGTAAATTATTTTTAGGAGATTATTTTTATTTATTTTAATTATTTATTATTATTATTATTATTATTTTTTAAAAATCAAAAATTAGAAAAATGAAAAAGGAGAAAATTCAAAAAAAAAGTTTTCAACAAAAAGGAAGAAAAAGAAATTAAAAAAAGGGAAGAATGGGCCAAAGTTGGCCCATTCATTTGCAAAGTAAATTTGAAATGAGAAATGGCCAACTTCGGCCACAATATGAATGAAATTTTTTTGTTGGCCAATTAGTGCCCAAATTGGCCAATTTTGCTTTTTTTTTAAAAAAAATTTTGATTGGCTGTTATTTGATTTATTCAATAAATATTTATTGATAAATAGGTATTTATCAAATAAATAATAAAAGCAATTTTTTTGTATCATGTACTCTATGTAGGGTTACAAGTGTTTTGTCTATAAATACCTCTTTTCTTTTCACATGAGGGGGAGGCTCCTAGGGTTTTATTCTTTTCTCTACACTTTCTGATTTTTAGCCGTGAGTCAAAACATACTCATTCAACTTGATTTTTTTGCGCACTTTTTTCGTTCCTTGCCATAATCAAATCCAAATAAATAAAAAATCACAGACAAATACAACAAAAGCCACAAGCTTTTATTAATGGTGACACCTTCTGAGGGAAATTAATATTGCATCATTCTCATATATCTTCTTTCTCTTTTCTTTTTATTTAATTTTATTTTCTTTATTTTTTAGAAATAAAATAAATAGAATTAGGCTCATTTAAATAAGATTGAGTAGGAATTAGGCCCATTAGCTTTAAGCTCATTTGTAAATTAAATTATATAAATTTAGCTCACTTTAATTAAAATATGTAGATTAGACTAACTTAGAGTTGAATGTGCTTCGTATGAATGCATTTCTTATATGTTTTTTCATGATTGGTTGCCTTTGGGATTGATGGATGTTTAATTAGGGTTTATATGAAATTGTATGTAATTAGAGGATAAAATAGTAATTCATAAAATAATTCTAAATGAACACGAGACTAAAAGAAGTTGGTATTCCGTATCTAGAACTCCTGGTTGTGGTACTAACTTGTATTAGAGAATCGAGTTACCACCACCTTCGATTTGTCCCAGTTATTACCCCAGGTGGCGGCTCCTCATCTCTACGCCATGTCTTTGTGACAGTGGTTAGTGTGTTCCCTAAAGTCCTGAGCTCAAACAGTGTCACAGTTGTAATAAACTTGGACGCATGCTAACCCTACCATTTACAACACACATTAGCTTTCATAATACTACTTCAAAAATATGAAGAATACTTAACGCACCTACAATGGATATTTAACAAATGTAGGTTCATAGCGGGCTTTGTAGAACCTATGGAACCATATACCGAGTACTGGAAGGACAATGAGAAATGGTGTTGACTGAGCAGCATGCTTTATACTCAATAGTCCGATCAGAAGCACCTATGAAATTATCAATGCAGTCATAACACGTCTATGAACATCAGGCAAAAAATTATGGATATTTTTTTCAAAATAAAAATAAAAATAATGAGGATATTTTAGCCATTTTAGAAATATAGCTTTAAAAATTGTGAAAATCATTTGCAAATTCCACCAATTTTATTAGAGTTTCATTTTGTTATAATGAATTTCACAAAATTAAAAATATGGAATTGCAAATGAATTCTATAAGTTATTCATTTAAACCAAACACACAATATTTGGAATTCCAAATGAATTCTATAAAATTTTGTGGAATTCATTTATACAAAACAAGCCCTAAAAATATTTTAGATAACTTTTATTATAAGAAAGTTATTATAATAAAAAAACTCTACTTTTCATTTAAATTGATTTGAGTTTGTTTACTTATAGAGAATTATTTTCTGTTTTCCTTTTACAAATTTCAAAGAGAATGAAAACTTTTCATTTTCATAAAAAAATTTGTAAAACATGTTTACTTGTTTAAAAATTGAAAACTAATGTGTTTACAGGTGAAAGAAAATCAGTTATGCTACTTAGGCTTTAAGAATAGTGTGGTGAACACTAACCTAAGTAGAGAAAATTTCAAAAATTTACTTTCTCATAATCCTTCATCACATGAAGAATTTCTACTCCCATGAATCCATTTTGCATTTAAACACATAGCTAACGTACATCAACATGTATAAACATAAAACTTAGGAAATCATATTGGCGGAATACTTACAATCTCCTAAGTGTTTGATGTAAACCACAAACAATCTACTACAAATGGATTGTTCTTTTGAATAAATGCTAAGTCACCCAAATGTAAGGTCTCTAGCTTAAAACACCAAAGCCTTCTAATCACCTTCTTCCTTTTGATTAAGTTAGTTGCAATCACCTCTCTTGTGACCCAAAGAAACTTCAACTAACTCAATCCCACTAGCAAGAACTAAGAGTTTATGTTTGGTATATTTTGTGTTTCCTTTTGGTATATCTTTTGTCTCTACACTTTCCACTAACACTTAATAGAATACCCAACTCTTAACCTTTAAAACTATTCTTAAGGTTATATTTATATGTAGAGAATTAGGGTTAATTAAACATACACATATAAATATCTCTTACACCATGATCATTAGGAAGCCACCTCATGATATAGTAAAGAGTGTATATGTACAAATATCTAATAAGTGTAGAGAATAGATTTAGATTTATATTAAATACATCTCATGTATTTAATCCACATATATTTTCTCTACACAACCCACTAACTCAATTTGCCCCAAAAGTCAACTAAACACACATAAGAGATAATATCTCCTAATATGTCAAAATAGACTTATATTGATTAATAGACTTGGGTTTGATTATTGGGCTAACTCTTTGGCCAATATATGGGCCAAGTCCAATCTATAAATCACTTGGGCCTAGTTGATGGAATTGGGCCTTTTGGTTGGGCCAACTCTTTGTTGAAGCCCATTCCATCAAACTAATGGGCCTTAGATTGATGGGCCTTGGAGTTAGGCCAACATTTGGCCCAAGTCCATTCCATTAAACTAATGGACCTTGAGTTATGTTAATGGGTCTTGGATTAATCTTTGGGCCAAAACTCTTTTAGGCCTAAGCCCACACACTTTGGGCCATTAATCTAAGTCCATAAGGAGACAATATATACTCTTTATTTATTTAATGCTTTAATTAATATCTCATATTAATCAAGCATTTAATAATTAACTCTTGGTGGAATTAGATTTCATGATATGCTAGAATCATTGCTCAAAGCATAAATCAAATTCCATTAATCTTAATTAATTGATTAATCTCTTTAATCAATAATTAGACTAATAAGGTGATATGGAAAAACTCTTTTAGGTGTGACTTACTAGGTTTATGTTTAATTAGCAATGAGAATATAATATCAAATTTTGATATTATAGAAACTCTATCAAGTCTAAATGTGAAAATCCCAATTATACACATTTAGTTCTCATAAGTTGTGAGTGACCCCTAGCATTGATATCACAACTACCCAATTAGAAATGAATGCATATGATGATTCACACGAACCCTTATAGACATAATTACCATGCTCTAAAATCCATTCATATGAAGATCCTGACATAGCCTAGAGTCAAGGTTTAATCAATCTCTAATAACTTTATAATATGACTTCATCTCAAGTTATTTTTGATAAAACATAACAAATACTAAAAGCACTTTCTAGCACTAAATCTCTTTCAGACTGTGTTATGTTTGTCCTGGCCAGGAACTTATTCATCAAGCACAAACTTAGATAACATAGAATCTATCCCAGTTCACTCTAGGCAATGAATCCCTTCTTGGTTGAACACTCATCCTTACATTTAACTGACTAGAGCCACCACACTCCATATACCCATGTGTGAATAACACAAGTATGTAAGCAGTAACAAACTCTAACCACTCAAATGTGGATGACCGTGTCACCTCAGGTCAAAGGACTATATGCACTATTATGACTTAGACTGTGATCGTTGACTATAAGTGAATATCCTTGCGATCACAAATCTAATGTCACTTTTCGATCCACCCATCATATGAGTATCCACATGTTTATTCTGATATCTCATATCAAGTAGCATAAGACTCACAACCTCCGACTATTAGTATAATGCTAAAGGATAAATACTCAAATAAATAAACACTTTATTAAAATGAATGCTTATTGCCATTTAGGATAATTTACAATGTCATTATATATTACAAAATGGCACTAGGGCACATCTATACTAACAACATGAAGATACATGAAGAAGATACGTACCAAAATAGAAAGATAATTTAGAGTTTGAAAAGTAGAGTTTGTTTTGTCTTCTAATACTAAAATAAAGTAATAAATAATGAATAAAAAAAAGAAGTTAAAAAGATGTTGTAATGAAAACTTCATATTTTTACTTTATATTAAGAGGAAATTTTTTTTGAAAATAACAGAAAACTTGTTTTACACTTTTCTATTTGTGAAAATGGTGAAAACAATTTTTCACGTGAGATTTTTGTGAAAATACACAAAGTAAACACATAATTCTATTTTATGTTTTCATTTCGAAAAATTTTCTAGAAAACTATAATAGTTTTCTCTAAGTAAACACAACTCAAAGTTCTTTTAAAAAAAAATTTAGTGACAGACAAATTCATAATCACTAATTAGTGATGGATGACACCATATGTCACTAATTAGTGACAGATGACACCATCGGTCTTTAATTAGTTATGAATACTAGTCTATCACAATTTTTAAAGTAACAATTTTCTTGGAAAAAATTTAGTGACGAATTTATTAGCCTTCACTATTTTGTAATAAATGAGGATCCAACATAATTTTCATAAATAACAAATTTTTCTGTAAGAAGTTTAGTGATGAATGACCTTATTTGTCATTAATTTGAGACATAATAAATAGTCCATCACTAATTTGTGACAGATGAGTGTCGGTCACAATTTTTATAAATAACCAAAATTTTTGAAAGAAGTTTAGTGATGGATAACCTTACCCGTCACTAATTTTGTGACGGAATGGATAGTTTGTCATTAATTTGTGATGGATTATGGTCTATCACAATTTTTTACAAATAACAAAAAAAAATTAGAAGAAGTTTAATAATGGATAATCTCATTCGTTACTAATTTTTGACAGATTTTTGTTTGTCACAATTTTTTTTTTTAAATAACTAAGTTCTTTTGGTAAAAATGTAGTGATCAATTTGTCATTAATTTGTGACGGATTACCCTTTGCGTCACAAAACTAATGACAGATTAGTGACAGATGTCTATCACTAAATTAAAAGATTAATTTTTTTTATATTTTAAATTGTAATTTACGCTACGTATGATACTAATAAAATATGATATATATCAAAATAAATATATTTTTATTATAGAGTTATGAAAATTCTTACTTATAGGATTTTGTGTGATGTTTAAAATTTGTTTGTAAATTTTAAATTTCAACACCACCTAAGAGGCAAACATTCAAAAGTTTCAGATGAAAAATAAATGCATATATAGTAATCCAATAACAATAGTCGATAATGGAAGCTTAAGAAGAAGCGGTATGTGTTAGAAATTTTATGGGCTGTGATTAATTGTGAGATGTTTTATTTTGTTAAAACCATATTGAACAAAATATATTTTAATTGAATGTGTAAGAAGCCTAATTCATATTAAGTGATCATTTGTGCTATGAGCTTATATATACCTTAATGGCTAGTATAGGTAGGTGATAAGTATATGCATAATCCTATTAGGACCAGTAATGGGTGTGTGGGTATATATACATAATTTATTTGGTTTGTCCCATTGAGAGCCACCTATGTGAAAAACATTAGAGAGCAAGAACTAAATTTTCTTATCATAAAAAAGAATCGTGGTTTCTTATTAATTTTTTTTGAATGTGGTCATTTTTTAATTTTAATTTCTTAAAAAAAATAGAAAAATCTAGTTATGTAAAAGGTAGAAAATAAAAATTTGTATACTATTAGCATTTAAATTTATTAATGTGTTATCATCATATTAAATATTGTCTTTTATTTTAATATTTTTAGTATATTTTGGAATTTATATTATTATTTTATATATTTAAAAATATTGATAATATAAAGTTACTTACTTAATTACTTAAAATTAATTCATATTTTATGTATTTTAAGCATAATACATACATGGCTACCTGTACCTGTTACTTTTTGTCAGTTTTACACCTTAATTTATAGTTTTGCCATTTTAACATCTAAATTTGCCTAAAATACAATTTTGAAACCCTTGTTAGCACACGTGACATGAAATAGTGAATCAGCATGTGCCACATCTTTAGTGTTTAACTGACCAAAATATGCAAGTAGATGTGTCAAACTAATAAAAAGTTGCCAATATAGGGATGGTAGATGCATTATGTTATCAGATTAATGTAAATTAGTGTATTTTAGACAAGTTTAAGTGTTGAAATGAGAAAAATGTAAGTTAAGGTGTCAAATTGGTAAATTATACCAAGTACAAGAGGCCACAATGTATTATGCCTATATTTTAAGTATGTTGGTACATGATATACTCTTATTTAATGTATATTTTGAAATAATATCGAATTAATTTTACTTATTATTATTCCATTAATTGATAAATAATGCATGAAATTGAGTTAGAATTGTTAGTATAGATGTCCCTTAGTGTCATTCTTGATGTATATTGACATTGTACTTTTATCCCATATGGTAATAAAATGACATTTATCCAAATAAAAGTGTTTATTTAATTAATTGAACATTTATCCTTACTATTATGTTAAACGAGTTTATTATCAAGAGTTGATAATATGAATGACAAATTCATTTAGTGCATATACTATACTATAAAATGTTTATAGGGTCTGTTTGATTTAACTGTTTCTATTAGTTGATAGTTATTAGCTAATAGCTGCTAGCAGTTTTGTAATAGTGTTTGGTAAAATACATGTGAGTTATTTCAGTTAGTATATAAAATGACTATTCTAGACATAATTTATTTATTTTATACAAACAAACAATTATAATTATAATAATAAATTTTATTACAACAACAACAACAGAATAATAATAATAATAATAATAATATTAAATTTTAAATAATAATAATAAAATAACAAAATAAGGTTAATTTTTAAATAAGGTTAAATAACAAAAATAATTTTTAATAATAATAATAATAAATAAATAAATAAATAAAATAACAAAAATATGGTTAATTTTTTATTCATGCTAGTTAATAGTCAAGATTGACTAGATGTAGGGAGTTGTGTTCCATTTAACCCTTGCAAATTTGTATGAGATTCCAACATGTAGTGAGTTGATATTTTTAATAAGGTTAATTTTGTAAAAACAAAACAATTGTAGAGAGCTGTTTTTAAAAAGTTAGGATTTGGAGCTGTTTGAATCAACAACCGATTGACTCCCAATCAACTATTAGCTATTGATTTTAAAAATTTACCAAACACATTTTGATAAAACTTTTTGACAATAAACCTCTAATAGCTGCTCTAATCAACTAAACCAAACACCTCCGTAGTCATTGAATTAAGGGATAAGTATAATTTTGGTCCCTGTAGTTTTTCCTTTTAGTAAAAACAGTCCTATGGTTTATTTTTAATTTTTAAGTACCACGTGTTTCATATTGTTTTTACACTTTAGTACCATTTTAATAAATATTGTTTAAAACTTATGCTTTAATGTAAAAATAATATGCATTTTCAATGTTAAAATCATATAATGAATAATATATTATTCACATAACTACAATAAACTCACAAAAAATTAAATTTAGATGTATTTTTAATTTAATTATGAATAAAAATAAATAATTTTTAAAATAAATTTATAATATTTTTAAAAATAACCAATTGGTTAGATTGATCATGAATCATATAAATAAATTTCTCATTAAAATTTAATATTATATTAATTTTTCCTATAAAATAATGCTGATATTAATTAGAAGGGTACTAAAGTGTAAAAATATATAAAACACATGGTGCTTAAAAATAAAAAAAAATCCACAGGACTAGTTATGTCAAAAGATAAAACCACAGGGACCAAAATTGTACTTATCCCTTGAATTAATATATGTGTAGTATGTATATTTTGTTATAATAAAAAATATTAATTTTATATTTATATTTACAAGAAATGAATTATTTAAAACAAATAATAATAAAATTTTCACATTTTTTATTAATTAAAATAAAATAAGTTTTTTTAATTTAAAATAAAGTTAACATAGAAAATACTTATGCTAGTATATTCATATTGGAATGTAGAATAATTATTTTTTAGGAGAGAAAATCTTTTGTTTGTATCGGAGGAATAATCAAAGTTCAAAGTTGTTAAAGCTATAAAATAAAAAGTTCTGCAAGAAAGGGCTTGAAACCACCTCAGCCCAGCCCAGCCCAGCCCAGCCAAGACACAACACTAAAAGCATTTTTAGGGTTTTTCTTCCCTCCGCTCACTCTCCCTTTATCGCTATAAAATCCATCTGCCGCAACATTCATTATCTTTTTCTAATCTGCCGTTCCTTCCCTTCAAAACCCTAACGAGAAGCCCTCCGAAATGGGTAGAGTGATCCGTGCGCAGCGTAAGGGAGCAGGCTCCGTCTTCAAGTCCCACACCCACCACCGTAAGGGCCCTGCCAGATTCCGCTCTCTGGACTTTGGGGAGCGCAATGGTTACTTAAAAGGAGTAATCACCGATATCATCCACGACCCAGGCCGTGGTGCACCGCTGGCCAAGGTGACGTTTCGCCACCCATTTCGATACAAGCACCAAAAGGAGCTGTTCATCGCTGCTGAAGGGATGTACACTGGTCAGTTTGTGTACTGTGGTAAGAAGGCCAATTTGATGGTTGGAAATGTTTTGCCTTTGAGATCTATTCCTGAGGGTGCTGTTGTTTGCAACGTTGAGCATCATGTGGGTGATCGAGGTTCCTTTGCTCGATGTTCTGGTGATTATGCTATTGTTATCAGTCATAACCCTGACAATGGAACTACCAGGTATCTAATTTCCGTTTCTGTGTTGGTTTTTATTTACTGGCCCATATCAAGTAAATAGTTTTTTATGCTTCCACTTTTTTCATTCAGGACCGGTGATTTGATTTTATGTTTATTGATTTGTGTTATTCTTATTCGTCTCCTACCCTGTAGGACCGGTGAATAGATATTTATACTTTTTCCCAGACAGAAATGGTATATACCATTTTAACGAAGCTAGCATTTGCATAATTTTTCAATGGATTTATGAATTGGGTGATTTCATTTAGCTGCGTCTTTGTGGTGAGGGATTTATAACTGTTGAATTCTATTCTAGCCAGTGATGGAGTAGGGAACACTATGTCTGACATTGTTCGGTGCTAAATTTGCACTGGCAGTGGGGATGATATTCAGTATATTTGTTTGCATTAATTTCTATTGCAAGAAGTTCTGAGTTGCATTTGTTCATTCATATATTTGAAATGTTGATTATAGTTAGTATATTGGAAATGTCTAAATTATAGTTAAAAGTGTGCTCATATACTGTTCTATTGCCTACCGTTTATTACTGCAAACCGTCTTCTACATGTTTTTATTTTGCAATGTGGCTATTGTGTTATTTCAGAGTTAAGCTTCCTTCTGGAGCCAAGAAGATCGTGCCAGGTGGGTGCCGTGCTATGGTTGGTCAAGTTGCAGGTGGGGGTAGGACTGAGAAACCAATGTTAAAGGCAGGAAACGCCTACCATAAGTATAGAGTCAAGAGGAACTGCTGGCCCAAGGTTCGCGGTGTTGCTATGAATCCTGTGGAGCATCCTCATGGTGGTGGTAATCACCAACACATTGGTCATGCTAGTACTGTTCGTCGCGATGCGCCCCCTGGCCAGAAGGTTGGTCTCATTGCTGCAAGGAGGACTGGTCGTCTCAGAGGACAGGCTGCTGCTACTGCTGCAAAAGCAGACAAGGGTGCTTAAGAAGCATTACCATCTGGGAAATCTTATTTCATATCTCATGTTTGTCACCATTTTCTGGACAAATGTCATTTGCATTACCAAAGAGTTTTGTTTTTCAAGTTATGTTAGCTGTGTCTTTAGTTGGGATAATTCTTGCTGGATGTTTTTTATAATTTTGTTATGGCATGATTTTGGTAGAAATTTACTAATCTTTAATGATTTCTTATGATAACTTTTTGATGTGTTTTGATTTGTCAGAGTTTAGAAACGATCTTTTTTGCTGGGGT
Organism: Mallotus repandus; assembly: GCA_949671775.1. Taxonomy (NCBI): domain Eukaryota; kingdom Viridiplantae; phylum Streptophyta; class Magnoliopsida; order Malpighiales; family Euphorbiaceae; genus Mallotus; species Mallotus repandus. The sequence continues at coordinate 16,129 of CATIWM010056086.1, forward strand.
TTGAGTTTTGGCCACGATATGTAGAAACACCACCAAAAGTTTTAAGTTTGTGCGTTGAATGGGTTTTGCAGTCATTATCTCCACCACTTATTCTTTCTTCATCCCCTACATCACCCAGATTTATTTTTCTGCAAATTAACTATTCATTCTTTTTTTGAAAGAAGCAAATTAACCATTATTTTTTCGAAAAAAGCAAATTAACTATTCTTAAAAGGCCGGATGCCCCTTTTAACCCTTTAACTTTGCTCTTTTGGTTTATTGCAACCCTCAACTTTTAAATTTGCATATTGTACATTTTAGTTTTTATTTTGTGTCTATATATCACTCATGATTTAATATTTTAATTTTTTATTAAACATATGCATTGCTAGTATGGACAAACGATTGAAATTAAATAAATTTAGGCACGTCTATCACTGTAACACCATGGGTGATATAAGCACAAAATAAAAGTTGAAATGTGAAATAGGTAATTTTTAAAAGTTGAGGGGTGTAATAAATCAAAATGGTAAAGTTTAAAGGTGAAAAGAAGCATTCAGCCTATTGAAATATGTCCAAGTTGGCATGATATTTAATGCATGTTCTGTACAGTCACTCTAATGCTCTGAATTATAGGTGATATAGACATAAAATATAAGTTAAGATATATAATAGACAAATTTAAAAGTTAAGGAATGTAATAAACCAAAAGGGTAATGTTTAGGGGTAAAAATGTGTATTTGGCCATTCTTAAAATACATCTTTTATTAATCTCTTGTTCCTCGTCAAATTGTATCCATATTATCTATATTGCAATATGGATGAAGTGTCTATATTATAATATGGACAAATGGTCAATCATTCGTGTAAAACACGCTAATTTTAACACTTTTGATAACTTTTAAGTAAGATACACACTTTTTTCGTCATCTACTTTGTAACAATCACTTTCTTAGTGCTCTTGTATCCTAGAACTAGCTGACGGCGTATGTTGTTCCCGTAGGATTACAATCAATAGAGGCCTTAACATGAACTTGTAGCAAAAAATTTGCATGGTTTTTGAGTGAAAATATTTTTTTATTTTATTAATTACAGTAGTTAAATTTAATTTTTATTTATAATTTTAGTCAAAATAAAATTTTGATTCATTAAAAAATTATTTATTTTTTAATTTTTAATTATAGTAAATAAATTTTTACTTGTATTTTTATTTTTGTTAAATAATTTAGGTCCATTACTTAAGTAATGCATATTTATAAGATAAAACATGTAGGTCAATTACTTAAATAGTGCAAACTCATAAGAAAAAATATGTAGATCCATTATTTAAATAATGCAAGTATATAAGATAAAAATATGTATATTCATTACATAAATAATGCAAGTTCATTGACCTTTTACATGCAGGTTCATGTAGGCAACTACTAATAAACCTATAAGCAACTACTTGTAGGCAAATACTAATGAACGTGTAGGCAAATACTAATGAACTTGTAGATAAATACTAATGAACCTACCATTCATTCATATTGAAATTGCAATAATGAAATAATGAAGTTACATGTTTTATCTAAATGAACTTATACTAGTTAAGTAATGAATCTGAAGTGTAAATATAATTAACTTCTACTATTTAAATAATAAACCTATATTATTTAATATTCATTCATATTGAAATTGAAATAATGAAGTTACATGTTTTATCTAAATGAACTTATACTAGTTAAGTAATGAATATGAAGTGTAAATATAATTAACTTCTACTATTTAAATAATAAACCTATAATATTTAATATTAATTTATATTTCTATTTCTATTTAATAATATTAATTAATAAATTATTTAATATTAATATATTAATATTAATTTTTGTAATATTAATAAAACAAGTAAAAAAATAAAGTGTGATAAGCATTCATATCATTGATAATTCAATACTTATTGTTTTTTTTTTCTTTAAATCTCAGTTTCTTTCATCTGTCAATAAAATTCAAAATCAACCACCAACTGCATTGATTGTATAATGATTTTTTTTTTCATCAGATAAGATCCATATATGGAGAAAAAATGGTTACAGTATGACAGAATGAGTGAGGCAAAAAAGTTCTCTCTGGAGAGCTTCATAGTGCTCTCTCGTTGGAGCGTGTCCTAGTCTCTAGTGTTTGTGTTTTCTCTTGTTTTGTTTGTAAAAGTGTCCAGTGCAAGCAAGGCACAAGCAGAAGGAGGCTTTGATTCCCTAAAAGAGAGTTAGCACTATACCAAGCGAATTCTAGGCACGAAATATCAACTTTTTTTAGTCTCATATTCTTTAAATTTATCTTGTTAATCAAAGTTATATTCCTATAATTATATGCAATTTCATTAAACCCAAACAAATATCAACATAATAAGGCACTGGTCATATGAAAAAAAGCACATAAAAATGCAAACATTCAAACATTTAATTCTTAAAACTAAGTTTAACCTATATTGATTTTAGTTAAATAGGCTAATCTTATATAATTTTCAGTTAATGGGCCTAAATCTACTTTGTATGAAGATGCATCATTAATGGGCTTAATTCTACAAGTTTTAATTTATCTAAATGAGTATAAGTTTACAGGTTATGAATATGTTTTAAATTAATGGGCTTATTTCCATAAATTTTATTTTGGGGTTTTTTCATAAATGCCTTAAAAAGTCACTTCAACAACTAAAATACCCCAATTTTTTCTAAATTACTAGAATGAACCTAAAATGGAAAACACGGAGAAATAATTACAAGCGTGCACCCAATCACGTAAGTGACGAAAAACAAAAACAAAAATGCAAAAAAAAAAAAAACTCATATCCCTATTGTCCACGTCTTCTTCTTCTCTAGATGTATCACACCAGTTCTAATCGATGGTTTTGATGGCCAAATTGCGCTCTTCTTCTTTTTCTCTTTAGTTTTCCTTTGTTTTTGTACTCTCTCTCTTTTTGTTTTTTGCATAGTTGGGCGAAGAGCAAGCCGAGAAGTGTGTATTGGTTCTAAAGACACTGAGAATTGACAACCTAAATGAAGCTTCAAAGAGTCCTTTATGAGCCACACTAGGTCTTAAATCTCGACCAAAATAATCTTATATGGAAAGGCACCATCTTCAAAACTTGCGAAATCAAACCAGAAGGAAAGGGCCATGTACAAGAATCTATTGATATACTGGAAGCAAACAGAACAGCTTATTCTTGATCTACTACATTCCATCAATCTAATCTCTAATCCATCACGTACCCTTCTTCTCATCTGGGTACTTTTCTATCTTGTCTAGATTTTGATTGTATTGTTACTAGATTTTTATATAATATGTTTCTTTTTTTTTTTTTTTGGAATTTTAGATTATGGAGACTTCAATTGCTATTCTTCTTTACAATTGGTTTTGATTGAATCTAGAGCAATGCTTGCTATGTGTTTTCTTTTGCTGTTTTCTCATTCTGTTGTTGTGAAAGTATTGGGAATTTGAAATAGGGAAAAATATATTTTTTTTTGTCTAAAGATTCTAAATTTTCAAATGTTGATTGTTATTGTTCTGTTTCATCGTAAATTATTTGTAATATATATTTTGTTGAATGTGTTGTTACAGTACATGAAAGCTATAACAACATATTAAGTGAAGGAGACTAAGGTACTAGAGATTGCAGCTCCCTTGCGTGCTGTTGGGTTGAATGTTAGTGATGTTGTTATTTTGATTGATAAGGAACAAGGCGGGGGGGGGGGGGGGGGGGAGAATTTTGAAGTTAATGGGATTAAATTACATTCAATTATTAAGTTAAGTGAGATGGTTAAGGTTTTGAGGCAGAAAGGGAAGCTGGATGAGGAAATGGAGAGGACGGTTATGAAGTTTCTTGATGAGAATAGGAAGGTGGTGGTGGATGGAAATATGTGGTGGGTTCAAATTTTGGTTGTTTCTTTACTCACACAAAGGGTACTTTCATCTATTTAGCATTGGAGTCCCTCAATTTTCTTATCTTCAAGGGTGCTTCTTCTTGATTCATCATAGCCATAGGTTGCTAGGATTTAGTTCCTGTTCAAACCGTAGCCAGATGTAGACAAGCTAGCTAGTAGTTTGAAGTGTTGTTAGTTACCTTATTTCTGTAATTAGTGGAATCAACTACTTGATTGATGGGAACTCTACTAATTACTACTACATACTCATTTCTAAATAAAAAAGTGCATGTTGTATTTGGTTATTGAGTACAACACTTTATAGCTTCAAAGAGGCAAAAAGACAATGATAGTCAACTAAAAATGAAAAACATAAAACATAAAAAAGGCACTAAGACAAAAGGGTTTTGAATGTTAGGTATTTGCTATCACCAAAAAGTTGAAATTTGGATTAACTGAAGTAATTTGTAACTAAAAAAAAAAGGGCTACAAGAAGCCATTAGCTTCCTTGACCTTTTTGATTCTTGTACCTAACTTGGAGCAAGAATATGCACATTGTCTAATAGTTGCAAGGAGTTGCTTGATTTGATTCTTGACATTAATCTTCACGATTTCACCTAACTCGATATGTGATTACGAAATATCAAAGATAATTAGAAAAAAGAAAAATAATGCTCTTTCTTTAATTTCTTTCTTAATTGGCATTTTATTAGTAAGATACAAAGCACCACAAATGAATTTATACATACAAAACTACAAGAAATCCTTAATACGGTCATTAGTATATGTAATTTACACTATAAGCATGTTATCTAAATTGATTCTTGGCCTTACATTACCTCTTATGGTCTCACTCTCACATTTTATGTTGAAATACAATCTATTATTATAAATATATACAAAGTATTATAAAATAACAAAACCACATAAAATTATTAGTCATAATATTTTAATTAATTAATTTTAAAAATGAATCGGAAACCAAACATAAACAAAAGGATACAAAAAAATGATTCAAAGAAAATCAAAATAATAACTCTCCTTATACTCTGGAATATTTGGACATAGAATAAAGATTTTATAAATATAAAAAAAATACAAAAAAGAAACTTTGGGCACCTACATTGCCATTAATAAAAAAAAAATGTATCAAAAACCAAAAAAGAAAAAAACAAAACGATACCAAAATTAAAAC
>CATIWM010056112.1:0-81299 GCA_949671775.1 Mallotus repandus
AGGCAAGTTTGACTACAAAGTGTTTTACACTAAGCCATCTTTTGGTGACATACCCCTTGAAATAATGGTGCCTACTGGATGGGGAGATGAATTTGAAGAGGAGGACAAGGAAGGCTATAGTGTGCGGATTGACAATGCAGAAGTGAACCATGGTCATCGAGAATAGCTGCTACATCAGCCACCTAAAGGACAGCTACCTTAAGACTTAACATCCTTAGCATTTAGTATAGAAAATAAATTTCTTGTGTTTTCTTTTAATAACATTTTAGTTTCTTTAGAACTTTTACTTGTTTTTATCGATGATATGAATTCTAATTTTGCTTACTTGTGTGGTGTGCATCCTGATGATACTGCACATTATGATATTGATTAAATATACATGTTTGACATAAATTCAATTTCAATTAGATTTATTCAGCATGGGCACGAATGAAAATTCTAAGAACATTCATACATCATATGGTATAACTTTTAAGGAGAGAGAAAATTTGAGAGAATATGAAAAGAGAAAAATAAAGGAAAATAAAGAGTGAATGAAAAGGTTAGCCAGGTAAAAATGAGAGAAAGATATTATGTGAGAAAATTTTAGAAGGCCTAACTAATAACAAGAGTTGTATCATATGATGTAATGAATGTTCTCATTTTTGCCCTAATAAATGAATAAAGTTGAATTTGAGTTTATTGTTCAAATATCGCATATTTGTCTTTATCATATTACATAAGTATCTGAATGGAAAAACAAAATATGATGAAAGCTAAACAATTAGAGCTATGAGATCATTGTTTTTAGTTTTATTTTCTCTTTTTGTCGCCCCGTTGTGATTTTGATTGCAAAATCAAGTGTCTTTTTGTATCTAGAGAATTTAGGTGGTAATCTATACCTTGTAGTTATCCTTAATCATGGCAGCAACATCAAGCCTCATATTCTGCTCAAGAATTCTTCAAAGCTATAAATTTCACATTTGTCCAGCCTCCATTGAGAGCAAGACTAATGATAAGCATGAAGGAAAATTATCAGAAACTAGGGGCAAAACGGGGGCAATTTGGGCTCAAAATAGTTAGTCTGCACTCAAAGACTGAAGATGGACATTAAAATATAGGAGTCAGCAAAAGAGTTATGGGGCTAAAAAAAGTGAGCAATAAGTAACAAATAAGCCAGCTGGTCATCTATCAAAGGAATTACATCAGAAGCTTTAGCATCAAAAGTATTAACATCAAAGTGTTCAATGCTCAAATCAACAAGTTATTGATGAAGCACCTCGTTGTTACACTCCAAACAAAAGACCTGTTAGGATCATGCATATCATACATAGCATGCATACACTTGCATACATCTATTGTGAAGTACTTGCTTTCCATGGTAAAAGATTTTTGAGACAAATAAAGATTATACAAATACTCTGCTACTAATATTCAAAATTAGTGTTGTAAAGTACAGGAAAGTAGTCAGAGTCTGGAGGAGTGAAAATAGGAAGGGCGATACTATCAAGATGAACCAGATGCTCAATGGGCCTATCTAATAGGGAAATATCATTGATGGTAGCACTCACAGAAGTCTCATCATCGACAATCTCAAGAGGAATACACTTCAGGAGATGCTCCTGAATGCATTTTTAACAGCCACAAGGCTGCTTCAACAGAGATGAAACATCAAATCCAGCTTCTCTCAACTCCTAATCTGAAGGTCTAAAACACCATCAATGCAACTATCGGCTTTAAAAAGGGAAGAATGCACTCAAATCTTAATATGAATGCACTTTAAAATTTCTCTCATCATGAAATAAAGCCCTCCAACTCCTAAACCTTTTTGCAGGGAATGTCAGGGAGAGAAACGAGGCCTTTATTATAACATCAATGGAAATGGCAGCAAGATAAACTCAGCTCTAGGTCACAATCTTAACGGTAAAGTATCAAAGACTCTTGTGATCAGAGACATCATCCCAATAAAAAATGGAAGTTTGCAAAGGAGCAATGATGCATTCAGACAAAATTTCTTTGTCTGTAAATAAATAGATCAGACTAACTTATGGCATTTTGGTGCAGGGAAACAAAAGGGAAAGAAGAAGGAGTACGAACCAGCACAATAGTAAGAACAGGCAAGAAGGCAAACACCAATCGCTCATTAGAATATCACCCCGTGTGGCAAACGTCTTGATAAATACTAAAAGGAAGTAACAAGAATCTATCACTTTTATGTAATAAAGTGCAATGTCCATTCTAAAATTCAAAAATTCAAAGTAAATTCATCCATTTCATGAGATCATGTGTGAAAATTTATCTCATGAACCTTGATCTTAATAACTCTTGTTCATTAGCCTTGCAGAGTTCAAATGTCTAGTTGACAGCTCTATGCTGAGAGTTTTTAAACTCTAATCAATCTAATACTCGCTTTGTACCAGAACAAGGGGAAGAATATGCAAAAATAAAATCTATGGACTTGCAATATAAATTGCTTGAATTTTAGAGTATCATTTCAGTCTTTTTGAATAATAAATGTGCATCCAATCTACTCCAATGCTCAAATTAAGTAAGAGTATAAAATCCCTTGACGGTATCCATGCTGAGTAATATGAGAAAGGCAGGGGAAAACTAAGAGGAGAATCCAAATAAGAGCAAACACTTCTAATATACTCAAATGCTTAGAAATGAGTAAGAGTATCAATGTGAATCTTTTGGTGGTATCCATGCTGAGTAATACGAGAAAGGTGGGGGAATACTAAAAGAGGACCACGTTAAAAGCTATTCTATTTACTCCAATACTCTAAACAGAGTACGAGTATCTGAAGGACCTTTCTAACGGTATCCACGCTGAGTAATATTAGAAAGGCGGGGGAATACTCAGATAAGGAAGAAAGCACATCAATAACTTCGCTGAGTAATATTAGAAAGGCGGGGGAATACTCAGATAAGGAAGAAAGCACATCAATAACTTAAAGACTGTTTTAATCCTCAAAATTCAATTTGTTTATGCTCAATTTCTAAAAGTTTTGTTTAGTGAGTTCTCCCTAAATTTAGGTATGAAAGTTAGCTCTTCACTTGGTAAATAAACACTCTCAGCATAAGGTGGTTAATGATACCTCTAACTTTGCAAATGACAAATAAATGATAGTTATGAAGATAAAAAAATTAGTGGGATACGTTGAATGCACATTATCTTGTAATAAATGATGACTTTGCTTAATTTAATGCACTTTTGTACAATCATCATGCTGAAACTAACTTTAACAAGTTTTTAAATCCAGAAGAAAATACACTCAATATATGTCATTAGCACCAAAATTATCAAGTCAAATCAAAGTCATTGAGCAATGAAGGCAGCTGATTAAAGGCAATCAGCAGAGAAATTCAAAGCAATTAATCAGCGTCAATACAAAATTCCAGTTGATGTGAAATTCAAAAGGTGATGTTTGCATTTTTTTCGTACACCGCATTCACTCAGTTATACGCTACGTGGTAGTTATAACTTCCAGTCACTCAGTTATACGCTACATGGTAGCTATAACTCTGATTCACTTAGTTATACACTTTGTGGTAGCTATAACATACATTTGAAGTTCATTTCGTTATAAGCTACACAGTAGTTGTAACAACATTTTGAATTCACTTTAGCTAAACACTACACAGTAGTTATAGCACAAGTTGCTAGACGCTCCATAGGACCTATAGCACCTTTCACACACTCTTTTACTAGATGTTCCATAGAAACTATAGTACATTTTCAAATCATAAGTTCACTAGACGTTCCACATGAACTATAGTGCAATTAGCTAGACGTCCTACATGGAATATAGTTAATTTCTCCAATTCATTTCACTAGATGTCCTATAGGGAATATAGTGCAATCAGCTAGACACTACATAGTAGTGATAGCATCACAACTAGACGTCCCACAGGGAATTTAGCTAATTTCATTAATCAACACTATACGTCCGAGTGTAGTGTATTTTCAAATAAATACTATACGTCTAAGTGTAGTATACTTTTCAAATCAACACTATACGTCCGAGTATAGTGTATTTTCAAATCAACACTATATGTCCAAGTGTAGTGTATTTTTAAATCAACACTATATGTCCGAGGGTAGTATGTTTTCAAATCAACACTATACATATCTGAGTGTAGTGTGTTTTCAAATAAACACTATACGACTGAGTATAGTATGTTTTCAAATCAACACTATATGACCGAGTATAGTGTGTTTTCAAATCAACACTATACGTTCGAGTATAGTGTATTTTCAAATCAAAATTTATGAGTAGTTATAGACCATAGTATCAAAGGTGAGCAACGAAAGGGTTGGAACTAATCGCGAGCAGTTATAAATTGTAGCATCAAAAGTGAGCAATGAAGGGGTTGCAGCTAATCGCGAGCAGTTATGGACTGTAGCATCAAAGGTGAGCAATGAAGGGGTTACAGCTACACGCAAGCAGTTATGGACTGTAGCATCAAAAGTGAGCAATGAAGGGATTACAGTTAAACGCAAGTAGTTATGGATTGTAGCATCAAAGGTGAGCAATGAAAAGATTGCAGCTAAACGCGAGTAGTTATGGACTGTAGCATCAAAGGTGAGCAATGAAAGAATTGCAACTAATTGCGAGCAGTTGTGGACTGTAGCATCAAAGCGTCAAAAGTGAGCAACGAAAGGGTTGCAGCAGATTAAAGTCAGTAAGTAATGGAAGGATTGCAGTTAATCAAAAATTGCAAGCAATTATGGATTGCAGCGTCAAAGGAAGACAACAAGACGGTTGTAGCTATTTAAACTTTACCAGCAATTATAGATTGCAACATCACAAAGCTTACATCATGGAAAGATGAACATAACGTTGCATGATTCAGTGTTATAGGCAAACGCTCTGTAACACGTCAGGTAAGTATCCTAACTCCTTACCCTTGAAATTGTGTGCTTATTTGTTTTGTCACAATTTGTCAAGCATACAACGACAAAGGTGGGCAACTGTAAGCACTCAATTTTTGGATGATTTGAGTTTGGATGCGACAGAGGACCTAATGATGAAAATTGACTGTAAAATTAAATTTATTGGATTTGATTAATTTTTTTTGAACTAAATTGTAAATTTTTTTTAAGAGCTATTTTTAAGCTATTTTTTATTTATTTTAATTATTTATTATTATTATTATTTAAAAAAATCAAAGATTAAAAAAATGAAAAAGGATAAAATTTTAAAAAATAAATAAATTTTCAAAAAAAAAGGAAGAGGAATGGGCCGTGTGGCTCATTCAATTTGTAAATTGAAGAGTGGCCATTGCCATCATTTCTTTCCTTTCTATTTCCGACTGGAAATAGCTTATTTCCTGTCGAAAATAGAACGTCCACTTTTTTTTAATTTATTTATTTTGTTTGTTTGATTGTTATTTAATTTTTATTTGATAACTATTTATTTATCAGATAAAGATTAAAAAATTATTTTTATCTGTAATCAGATTAGGGTTACGGGACTAAATTTCTATAAATACCTCTTTTCTTTTCTCAGGAGGGAGGCTCCTAGGGTTTTTATGATTTTTCTATGCATTTTCTAATTCTTAGCCATCAGCCAAAAAAATACAATTCTTTTTCTTTGATTTCTACGTACTTTTCTTTTACTTCTGGCCATAATCAGATCCAAATAAATAAAAAATCACAGACAAACACAACAAAAGCCACAAACTTTTATTAACGGTGATCACCTTCTGAGGGGCAATCAATATTGCATCCTATTCTCAAATCTTCACCTCCTTCTTCTTTTATTTTGATTTTTATTTGATTTTTGTTTATTATTTTTCAATCATTCATTAACTAATTTTTATTTTGTTTTTTTCTATTTTCATGATGGCGGGAGTACTCTAAACTGTGGAGCGATTTGACTCATGGAGAACTCATGAAGATCTATGGAATGTCATGGATTAAATTCTGTATTTTAACATAGATTTTAGATTCTTTTTACCATTTTTGTGTTATTTTATTTATTTGGCTTTATTAGTTGTATTTAATTTTATTTTATTAATCTGTACGTAGGTTGTAATAACCCCAATAGTGGGAATAATAAAATATTTACTTTTTTTGCTTTTTAAAATCAATTAGTAAATTAGGGTTTATTTGGTAAACCTTAATTAAAATCAATGGTGACTTTAGATTAATTTTAGGTTGTATTTAATTAAAACTAGGGTTAGAAAAATCATAGGATGTTTGTTTTTTATTTGTTATTTTCTTTATTTTTATTATTTGGGCTTGTTTGTTATTTTTGATTCGTTTTGGGCCACAAGTCCACATGTATATCTAACTCACTAATAAAATAGGCCTTTAAAATTAAATTTAGATTTAATTAGCTTTAAAATCAATTTAGGTCCATTTAGGTTAATTTAGACTTTAAACCCACTTTATTTAATTTAAAATAAATTTTAACTTAACTGAAGCCATTAAATCATTTCTTTTAAAATAAAAAGATTTAACATCATTTCATTTAAATTAAAATAAGTAGAATTAGGCCCATTAAATCAAATCTATTTTTTTTTTAATTTGGTAGAATTAGACCCACTTTTAGAATTAAAAATAATAGATTTAAGTTCACTAATACAATTAAAATATAGGCCCACCTTTAGTTTCATTTCACTTGTAAATAAAATATTTAGATTTAGATAACTTAAAATTAAAATCAAATGTAGTTTGGATTTAGGGACATTATACCTCGAATGTATTTTTTATGTGTTTTTTCATGGATTGGTTGCCTTAGGGTTAGATGGATGTTCAATTAGGGTCTAATAAAATTGTATGTAATTAGGGAATAAGATAGTAATTCATAAAATAATTCTAAATGAACAAGAAACTAAAAGAAGTTGGTATTCCGTATTCAGAACTCCTGGTTATGGTGCTAGCTTGTATTAGAGAATCGAGTTACCACCACCTTCGATTTATCTCAGTTATTACCCTGGGTGGCGACTCCTCATCTCCACGCTATGTCTTTGTGATATAGTAGTGTGTTCCCTAGAGCCCTAAGCTCAAACAGTGTCGCGGCTGCAATAAACTTGGACGTGCGCTAAACTCCGCCGTCTACAACATTCAATGTGTATAGGTCTCCTTTACCTAATCAACCACCTTCCCAAACAACCACCCCAACTACAACTTGTTCCCAAACAAATACTGACATAACCGAACCTGTACTACCCACACAACAACGTCCTCTTCCCCAACACACAATGATTACTCAGTCTAAAAATAACATCCAAAAACCTATTTATAAACTCAACCTCACCGCTCAGCTTACCAAATCCATTGATACAGAACCTACATTGGTAAAACAGGCCCTCTCTAATCCAAGGTGGCGTAAGGCCATGAGTGCAGAGTTTGATGCTCTTGTTAGTAATGGTATATGGGAGCTCGTTCCTACTGCTTCTAATCAAATATCATTGGTTGTAAGTGGATTTTCAAAATTAAAAGAAATTCTAATGGCTCTATTGACAGGTTCAAGGCGTGTTTAGTAGCAAAAGGTTTCAATCAATGTCTTGGCATAGATTATCATGATACATTTAGTCCTGTGGTTAAACCAACCACAATTCGAATTGTACTCAGCCTAGCATTAAGTCACAGATGGACTCTTCGTCAATTGGATGTTAATAATGCCTTTTTGCAAGGTATTTAACAGAGGATGCTTATATGTCTTAACCTGTTGGTTTCATCGATAAAGATTTTCCACATCATGTTTGTAAACTCAACAAGGCTATCTATGGTCTGAAGCAGGCACCCAGAGCCTGGTATCATGAACTTCGACAATTTTTTATTATTTTTGGGTTTCGTAATTCTCTTGCAGACACCTCTCTCTTCATATTTCATTAAGGTGATATCATTCTATATTTATTGGTTTATGTAGATGATATAATCCTAACTGGTTCCAATTCTACCTTTGTTGATCAGTTTATTAAAACCCTCTCACATAAATTTTCTCTTAAAGATTTGGGGTTTCTTTCCGTATTGAAGTTGTCCCTACCAACCACGGTGTTGTATTATCCCAAAGGCGCTTCATTCTGGATCTTCCCACTCACAAAAATATGCTTGATTCCAAAGCTGTTAAAACGCCTTTGCCTTCATCCTTCACTTTCACCAAAAATTCTGGCACTCCTTTGGCTTATCCCACTGAATACTGCATGGTTGTTGGAAGTTTGCAATATTCGTTGATTACCAGGCCTGTGATCACTTTTGCAGTCAATAAATTGTCCCAGTACATGCAATCACCCACCTCTGAACACTAGTCAATGGTTAAACGTCTGCTTCGGTTCTTAAAAGGTACCACTGATTCCGGTCTTCACTTTCATCGCCACTCACATTTGTCTTTACATACTTTTTCTGATGCTGATTGGGGTGGTAATAGAGATGATTGGTCTTCCACAACAGCCTATATTGTGTATCTTGGCAAAAGTCCAATTGCATGGTGTTCTAAGAAACAAAGGACAACTGCATGTTCTTCCACAGAGGCGGAATATCAAGCTGTTACAGCTAGTGCTGCTGAATTAGTTTGGGTCTGTAATTTACTTCAAGAACTCAAAGTCACCTTACCTGCCATTCCTATCATCTACTGTGATAATGTTGGTGCTACTCAATTAAGTGCCAATCCTGTTTTTCACTCTCGGATGAAACACCTTGCCATTGACTATCATTTTTTGTGCGATCTTGTTCAAAAAGGTTCACTTCGGGTTTCCCATGTTTCGAGTCAAGACGAGCTAGCTGATGCTTTAACCAAGCCTCTCACAGGTACCAAATTTCAGATGTTTCGCAGCAAGATTGGAGTTTCTGACAGACCTCCATCTTGAGGGGGCATATTGGCAAAGAAAGCTTGACCACGTCCACCAACATCTATATCTTAGCTGTATCTGTTTTGTATTTCGAATTGTACAGTTAATCTTCAGTTGTAATCTCAGTTAGTTAGAGATATTGTAGATTTATAATTTCTTATTATTCTGTTTAAGCTGTATATATATATATTTGAATCTTCTAATTAGAAAATGTATGCTTTTCTCAAAATCATTTCTTCACTTACTCTGCTGTTCTATAGATAATGAGTGATTTGTCTGTCTATGTTTGTTATCCAAGTTGGAATGCTCCTTCGACGAGCTAATAAGCGAACTGCATTACTCTTGTTCCATATAATATTAAACTTGAGAAAATGATTACCTTTAGCAATATACAAAAATCACTAAGTTACTTTCTTTTTCATTTCATGTTATATTTGCTTCTTTATATCGAAAAAAAAAAGCATGTCAAATCTTAAATAATTAAACCATAATTTTTTATAATATTAAAAAAAAGCAAATTTAATTTACGATCATTACAAAAATCAAATGTCTGTTGAAGGAACTGAAATTTCCTTTAGAAGGAACTCCTGTTACATCTTGTGAGAATTTGAGTGAAAGTGCTCTAGCTGCAAACCCAGTCTATCATGCAAGGCCGAAATACGCTGAAGTGGATATTCATTTCATTCGAGACAAGATTATGGCTAAACAACTTGAAGGCCGATACATATATCCTCAAAAAGAAAGAAATATTAACCAAGCCTCTCTCACACACAAAGTTTCAAATTCTTAGAGACAAACTTGGAGTGGTTCTGAATCCCACACCACTGCCAAGTTTGAAGAGGAAGAACAAACACTAGCAATAGTGCTTCAACGACTTGTAGTTCAGCTTTTTCTATTGTGCTGGTTGCTAGCCTGTGTATTCTTGTTGTTCTTTCCCTTTCATTTTTTTTTTGGTCAGTCAACCAATGAATTTTATTGCTTAAAAACAGCAGTACAACTTACAGCAGTCAAAGACAGAGAAAATTCTTTCCCTTTCATTGCTTTGTCTGTTAGTGCACATGATCCAAGGATGATCATGCTGCAGTACAGGTGACGTGCTGTTCATCAACAGGTTTGCTCTTTAGGTCAACGCCTTGTCTCTTGTATTTAAATGATTGTTTTCTTGCCTTAGCAATATCAAGCTGAGTAGCCTCCCAAAATATCTCTGTCAAGTTTTTAACTACCTTCAGAATTGGTGGCGGTGAATGGTAATTATGGATCTGACGAGATCGGTGAAAGCTTTTTTGTTTCTGGGTTTTGTTTTGTGTTTCGCGAATGCGAATTTTGTTTTTAATGTGCAACATAAATTTGCTGTTAAAGAACGTAGTCTTGCTGCTTTAAAACAGCATGATGCTCGTCGTCACCGCAGAATTCTCTCTGCCGTTGATCTTCCTTTAGGGGGCAATGGTCAACTTACTGTAGCTGGGTTAGTTTCTCTATTGTTGTCGTGTTTAAAGATCATTACTTTTTCAGAACTTGTGTTTGTTTTCCTATGTTTCAGGACATTGATTCTGGTGCTTGTTATAGATCCAATCTATTTGCAATCTCTAAGATTTATCGACGTATTTATTCTTCAGTTGTTTGCTACGGTTGATGTAGGGATGGATAGGCTTTGTTGATGATTGTTACTAAATTTTACTCACAAAAGCTTTTGTCTTTATTTTTTTCTTTTTGTTTTTTCTCCATTATTTTGGTGCTTATATGTATATATATATATATATATATATCTGTTAAAGGATTTTTTTTTTTTTATTATTCTGAATGCTTACCTGGTTTCTATTTTCATTCATTGATTTTAGCCTTTATTTTGCTAAAATTGGACTTGGAAACCCACCAAAGGAATACTATGTTCAAGTTGATACGGGAAGTGATATTCTTTGGGTGAATTGTGCCAATTGTGATAATTGTCCCACCGAAAGCGAGCTCGGTGTACGCTTCTGTAGAACCTGAATTCAATCTCTCTCTCTTTAATTTTTCTTAGCACGTTTGCAAATGATATCTTAAATTCAATTTCGGTTGTTTGTTATGTTTTAGGTTGACTCTCGTTTTGGTTTGAAGAACTTTTTTTTTTTTTTGTATGGTTTTGTATGTAACAGGTGAAATTGACATTATATGATCCAAAAAGTTCTTCTTCTGCAACAACGATTTTCTGTAATGACGATTTTTGTGCTGCTACAAACATTAGTGATCCTCAGGGTTGCACAAAGGACTTGCCCTGTAATTACAATTATTCATATTACGATGGAAGCTCAACAGCTGGATTCTTTGTGAAGGACAACCTGCAGTTTGATCGAGTAACTGGAAATCTTCAAACATCTGCAGGAAATGGAAGTGTTGTATTTGGGTGAGTTTCAAGGAAACCTGTGTATGACCTTTGCAAATTTTCTAGGTTCATGATAATCTTACTTTTGGCATGTTTGTGCAATTGTACTTACATTTGCTAAAATTTCTCTTGCTTTGAATGATGAGAACCATTGCTTATGGTTTAAGTCATTGAAAAGTTGCAAGTCGTCTTGCAAATTGACTGAAATCAAGGTGTTCACTGTTGAGTCTGTGATGTATTATATCCCTGAAATGGATTATTGGGAACTGATACATGGCGCGGCCTGCAGGTGAATAGCCTCGTGTGGACCTGTTGAAAGACAAAAAAAAAAATTGAACTTTACTCAATTAGTCTATCACATTTGGACTTTCATTTTATTCAATTTTACCTCTTAACTTATATTTTTCATTTATTTAGTCCTTCTTACACACTAAACAAACGCCTCTATTTAACTCATGCTGAGGTTGAATAGGTGAAAAATAAAAGTTAAGAAATGAAATTAGTGAAAAATAAAAGTTATGTAAGCTGAATAGGTGAAAAATAAAAGTTAAAATGTGAAATTGAACAAAATGAAAGTCGAGAGATAACATAGAATAATTGAGTACAGTTCGGGTGTGAAATTTTATCTTCCCCCATTCTTGAGTTGCTGCTTTTTTTCACAATGAATGTGCTTGCATTGGACAGTTGTGGAGATAACCAAACTGGGGACTTAAGTACGTCCGGTAACGTAGTGGATGGAATACTTGGATTTGGGCAAGCAAACTCATCCATGATTTCACAACTTGCTGCAGATGGAAAGGTTAAAAGAATGTTTGCGCATTGCCTAGACAATAAACAAGGCGGTGGAATCTTTGCCATTGGAGAAGTGGTGTCACCAAAAGTAAATACAACTCCAATGGTAGCAAATCAGTATGTGAGACTATCTCAACTTTCTTTTTCTTTCGCGATGCATTCTCTTATTGATTGATGCTGCTTTTAGTTTGCCCACCTTTTTCATCATATTGTAATTGAGCTTGCTGCTTGGATTTTGATCGTAAATCTTGTTTACTGTTTTATTGAATAGAGCAATTATAAGGAAGAATGTAGAATTAACATAAAGTAGACAAAAAAGAAAGAAACAAGTCTCGTCATCACAGTATCTCACACTTGGTGAACAGATACTGGGGCCTTAATTTATTTCTCACACTTGGTCATTCTTTTTTAAGCTCTTGTTGAATGCCTTGTTTTTCTTTCCTCAATCGGGTGAGGCCTTGGTTAATGATTATTTTTCCCATTATTATACTTTAGGTCACATTACAATGTAGTTATAAAGGAAATAGAGGTGGGCGGTAAAGTTCTGGTCCTTCCAACAGATGTATTTGATACTGGAGATGGACGAGCAACAATGATTGACAGTGGTACTACCTTGGCATATCTTCCTGAGGTGGTTTATGAGGCAATGATGACTAGCGTATGTAAATGATATATATTCTGTTTATTTTAAGTTTGTTATTTTCTGTGTTTGGGGCATCTCCTGAATATATTTTTCTTTTGGGTGTATCAGATTTTTGCTCAGCAACCTAAATTGCAATTGCATAGTGTTGAGGAGCAGTTCGCTTGTTTTCAGTTCAGTGGAAAGTAAGTAGCCAGGTGCAATTATTCCTCTAAAATTTCCCTGTTAAATTCATTTATTTATGTTTTTCTTTCAATGCTGTGCTGTGGCAAATGTTTGTCTTGTCTTGCATTAGATTGTTTTTCTTACTCCATTGCTGGTAGCACCTGTCGATTTCAAAAATGCATTTTTCTACCCTATCGTAAATGTAAGAGTTCTCAAATTTTGTCTTTTTGTACTCTTGCAGTGTTGATGATGGTTTTCCAGTTATCAAGCTTCATTTTGAAGGTTCACTTGCTTTGACAGTTAATCCTCATGACTATTTATTACAAGGTGATCGTGTATGTAAACAATTTTAAGCATAATGATTATCCTCATTCTCAGTGCTTTTAAATTGTCTATAGTTTATAACAAGTTTATCTGAATATTGAATATTGGTTTTTGTAATAATTATAGTTTTCCTACCAAATAATTCAATTTTTCATGATTTTTGGCAGGATCATTGGTGTTCTGGTTGGTTGCAAAACAATATTACGAATGAGACTATTTTGGGAGGTATGGTCTTCAATTCTTTTTCGACTCTAAATTTAGTTACTGTGGATGGTGCAATATGTAGCAATCTTAAGTAAATTGTAACAGCATTTTCAGCAGTGGTGTCTGGAACCCCATAACTGGGTATTTTAACGACATTTACAGCAGTGGTGTCAACTGTCACGATGAATAATGAAAAAATGAATATATATCTCTTATCCTGCAATCAGTTGATGACTTGCAATACATTGAATTATAGACAGGTGTAATACACAAAGTACTTGTCAGATAGAACTCCGTTGCGTTACATTCTTAACAGAGCTGCTATTTCTAAAATGCCGCAGTTGTTAAAAGCAGAGGCACAATGGTTCAATTGTGCACAGTTTTTAGCTGGTATTGGATGGTTGTGGTTTTTTACTCTCTAATTGGTTACAATGCAGATTTGGTGCTTTCGAATAAGCTTGTTTTATATGATCTCGAAAATCAGGCCATTGGATGGACAGATTACAAGTGTGAGTATCTTGTATTTTTTTTCCCATCATTTGTAGGTTTGATACCTTAGTTTGTGTGCTTGATTCATCAGAAAATGTTTAGCACTTTAGATGCTTTTCCCCATTCTAGCGGACAGCTTGTTATCTTTGAATCAAGTATATACTCTGGCTCTCTCTTATGGCATTTTTGTTTCATTAGGCACATCAAGCATCATAGTGAAGGATGAAAGTTCTGGTGCACAGTATTCTGTTGGATA
This sequence comes from Mallotus repandus, assembly GCA_949671775.1. Lineage (NCBI taxonomy): Eukaryota > Viridiplantae > Streptophyta > Magnoliopsida > Malpighiales > Euphorbiaceae > Mallotus > Mallotus repandus. The sequence continues at coordinate 14,014 of CATIWM010056112.1, forward strand.
CCACAATGTTAATTCAGCTTCCCGACTGATAAATGGAAGAATTATGACATTTTTGTTACTTAGTGTTTGTTTTCTATAGGTTCTCTTAATCAGCAACAATTGCTACAGCATCATCATCATATTCATAACTAACAACACAAAAAGTTTGTGATCAAGAATGTGCTTAGAGTGTTTGTATTGCTGTAAGTTGTAATTTGTTGACAAATTATTTAAAATCCTGTATAATTTATAATGGAGTTTTCTCTGTAGTTTTGCTCTTATACTTGGCATTGCTCTCAACTACTCACATAAAAAAACAAAAAAAAAACAAAAATCAATGCAAGAAAATAAAACTAGTGAAAATGACGATCATCCATGGCTTTGGCGTTGGTGACTGAGCAGCGACGGAGGAACCAACAAACTATGATTTGCCTTTTACAAGATCTTGATGTTTCAGATGGAGAGGAGATGGGACATCAACCGTTCGGTTTAATTACTCTGCATTTCAGAAATATATCAAATTCCCTCATACTCTCCAACGCCTTAAACTCACCGCTACCGCACATCGCCGATACCACATAATTATCGTCGGTGAGTGCATGTTCAGCATTGCACGATAGTATGAAAACCGTTTAAAGACATCATCACCGACTCCGTCGCATTCGCATATGCCATGTCATAACCTTCTATGCGTTGGCTTAATAACAATCAATAGCACACTGGATCTTTTTTTTTTTAAGGTGCATAACATTTAACTAATGTTAAACTTTAAAGATTAATGATGTTTTAATGTTGGATTTTTGGAGAAATATTCGTTTTGATTGATATTGATTGTCTTGATTTTTTTGGGTTTTTGTTTATGCGATGGTACGTGGGAGAATGACAAAAGAAAAAAAAAACAATTAATTGCACGTGGTAATGTAAAATAAAGAGAAAAAAAAAAAGAAACTTTGAGATCTTATGTGATATTTTTTATATGCAAAAATTACAATTTCACATAGAAAGCAAATGGCAGTCTAACTCTTATAAAGTGAAGGGTTTAAAAACTTTATTTTTCAAATTTTGTGCTAAAATTCTCTAAAAATTTCTTTAATAGCAGATATGTTATTTAGTGTAAACATTAGGGGCAAAAGTGCACTTTTGCCCTTTTTTTTTTTTTATAGGAATGTCAATTTAAAACTGATATTTCTTAAGGTAGTTTCAAACTGTTCACATAAAAGAAATTAAGCTTTGTGTCCCCTAGAAAATAAATAAATAATTAGATGAAAGTTGTTATTGCTTGTCGTCACCAAGAATAGCTTTTATCCTTTTATGATGCAATAGACCAATTGCAAAAAAATGGGGGCCTATTTTGCATCCTTATCTTCCCACGTCATGACCACAAACTCAAATTTTAAAGCAAACCATCGTTCTTACTTTGGATACCAAAATATTTTCTTTGTGTTCAATAATTCAGAGAAATCCATTTTTCTACAAAAGATATGAACACAATTAATTGTGGTTGTTGCCCGCAAGCTGTCCTTCTGCTACAATGGGAGACCCTCTCTTCCTTCCTACGATGGTAACTGTGTTCTAAAAAAATATATAATTGAAAAAATGTCGCTTAAATTGCCAACAAGAGCTAGATCAATTGATAGAAAATTTATTTTTTTTAAATAACATTTCGAGGTTCAAATTATAATATATGTAATCGTGTTAAATTAATTGTTGGAATACATTTATCTTTTCTATGGTTTTACTTGAATTAAACTGAATTAATTAGAAATAACCCATATTTTATCCCCTGTATTTCTATTTTTTTTAATTTATCCCTTTATTTTTATTTGTATAGATTTAATTATCGCACTTTTATTTTTATTTTTTAATTTACCACTCTACTTTTATTTGTATAGATTTAATTCTTGCACTTTTATTTTTGTTCACATTAGACCCTTGTACTTTTATTAACCTCTTTAATAAATATAATTCTAAAAATTTTCATCAACTATGTTATAATTTAATTATTTATATTTTATTTTAATATGAATATTATAAAAATACTATTAAATGCCAAATACTCTTATGAAAATTAAATGCAAATTATAAAATTGTAATTTATTGGTTAACAAAAATTGTATCTAATATTATAAAAATAAAAACTTGAGCAAAATTCTAGTGAATTTTATTTTAATAGAATAAATTAAAATAAAATTTAGTAGAATTTTATTTAAATTTAAATTTTTATAATATTAGATAAAATTTTTGTTAATTAATAAATTACAATTATATAATTTAAATTTAATTTTCATAAGAATATTTGACATTTAATCATATTTTTATAGTCTTTATATTAAAAATAAGATATAAGTAATTAAATTATAACATGGTTGAAGAAAAGTTTTAGAATTATATTTATTGAAGGGGTTAATCTTGCTAAAATAAAAGTAGAAAGACTTAATGTTCACAAAAATAAAGGTATAAAGGGTTAATGTGAACAAAAATAAAAGTGGAGGAAGTAAATCAAGAAAAAATAAAAGTGAAAGGACTCAATTTATACAAATAAAAGTGGAGTGAGTAAATTAAGAAATTAATAAAAGTGCAGGGCAAAATATAAGTTATTCCAATTAATTAACTGATTTCATAAAAAAAATGATAAAATTTAAATTTGAGTGTTATCATAGGAGATTGTAAATGCACAAGTCATTTTTGAAAGTCTTTGTGTGTGTTTTAAAGTTTGACAGTAAGTGTTTGTAAGCCTCTATGTCAAGGCTCAAGTCCAACATTTAAAAAAAAAAAAAAACTTATTGTGAACTCAACATATGGGAGATCGATGGAACAGCTTTTCAGCAGGCAAATAGTCACTTGCAGAAGTTGAAATTGCATCTGATGCCGACTCCTCGAAAAGCATCTTTAGACAGCACATAAATGGTCACATTGCATCATTTTCCTATTGACAGCCAAGTCGCCATGGTCACCTTTTGGGCCAGTTTTTTTTTTTTAACAGGACATAATTCCATGGGTGAGGGGATTTGAACCGTCACCCTTGGCAAAGGTCGTGCCCCATGGCTAGGGGTAAAGCCATCTAGGCTAAAGGGGGCTGGCCCTTTTGGGCCAGTTTGATGGCAACAAACAATGCATTGGTATCCAAAATTTCCCTAACCATTCAACCCCACAAAATGCTTCATGGAGTTTCTTAAGAAACAAGAAAGGAGTCTTCCGTGGTCATTCTCTTCCTTCATTGGTGCTTTTCGCATTCTCAAGCTAGCATACAAACAGCTGCATATGTAAGTTATATAATATAGGGTAAATTATTATTTACCCTTCTATTTTGATCAAATACACTATTTTATCTCTGATATTTGAAAAAATAATTATTCATCTCTGACATTTGCAACAGTTAGTATTCATTAGTCCTTTTTATAAATGTCAGGGATAAATTAATATTTTTTTAAATATCAAGGGATGAAATAATGTATTAGGCCAAAATATAAGGGACAAATAATAATTTATCCTATAATATATAGTGGTAGCCATGCTAAATTTTTTTACTGATTTTATGTAAAAAAAACCTTGAAAAAAAACTGAATTAAGTACTCTATATTTTGAATTATTAATATATATATAAAAACTAATTAATAAAAATTAATTATGCGATAATATATTGGAAAACAAAAATTTATAATTTTGTTGTAATATAAAATAATTGTTGGATACTCTACGGTAAGGTAATTGGATTGAGATTTAAAGAGATAAAAGGTAACTTTCATCTTAACTAAAAACATTTTGATCAGCTAGTGAAAGAGTAGTTAAATAATAACTGCTCTTTAAAAAAAATTAAGACATACAAAATTTAAATTTTGTTAGAGCATCTCCAATAGGCTCTTCATTTGAATAAAATTTTCTACTTTAAAGAATCAAACTAAAAAAATTATCTCCGATACACTCTCTATATTTTTATTTTAGAGTAGAGAGTTGGTTTGACTCTCTAGAAAGTCAAATTTCATTCTCCACTCTAAAATATTTCAATTTGCTATACAAAATATTAATTGATATTTATATATTTATTGAAAAGATTTTTCTCTTTCGTCAAATGGAGGGAAAGAATTAAATAAATAAAGAGAAGTCTTGTAAAAATAAAGGAGGAAAAAAATGAAATATTAATATTTATTAGATAAAGTAAAATAAAGATTAAAAATATAAAGAGTCTAATGGAGTTGTATAAATTCTTTTACTTTTTATATTTAAAATATTTTTAAGATGCTTTTTATTGTGTAAAAGATACTCTTTAGAATGAAGAGTACTATTGGAGATGCTCTTATGAATGATTTTTGAAATTTATTTCTATCTGATTTAAAATAAAAGGGTTGTCTCTATTGTACAGTTCATTAATATTCAGATCGAATAGCTTTCTTATTAATTAAAAAAATTAGATAAAAATTTAGAATAATTAAGATAATATTTATTACAAATGCGGGCCATGGTTGGAAATTTAAATTGGCCAATTATCATCATTTTTTAAATGAATATCAAAAATATATTTTACAAAGGAAATTACAAGAAGTGAATATTTATTTTCAAAAATTATATAAAAATCTAGGTCCCTTCTAGTAGTCCTAGCATAATCTGCCACTTATATATATGATGGAGTTGGATTAGACTTTGTTAAGATCAAAATCAATATAATGATTATCTAATTGAAACGCACAGAACATCTCAAATCCAAAATTCTTAATTCAATAGATTAGAGACAAATGGGTAGACACAATTTGATATTGTAAAGCCATGCCAACATGTTAACAACCAGCTTTGGACCTTTGGTGGGTATCTATCTAAGAATCCACTCCTTGGTTATGTATCTTGTCATGTTCTACACAAAAAATATTACTCCAAAATTTATGAGTCATTGCACCATGACTCATAAATTCCACCTCCTTGTTTGGATTGTCCTTTGCCCAATGACCCAATTTTAACTAAGTCAAGCACACAAAGTCTTGAAATTTATTGCTGCAATTTCAAGAAATTTAGTTTTTAAATATTAATAGAGATGTTTCTCATCACTAGTTCAAGTAATAAGAAATATAAATATTAAACTTTATTTGTTTATAAAAAATATTTTATCTCAGAGAAAATATTTTTTAAAAGAAATATTTTTTTTATGTTTGATTACAACATTAAAAAAGATAATAAATGAGGAGAAAATGTATTGAAAAATAATAATAAAGACAATAAATGAGAAGAAAATATATTGAAAAAAATATTGATTTTTTCATTCTTAAGATGGGAAATCATTTTCCCTTGTTTTGAATAATTTTCTTTTGACTAGTACATTATTTTTTTTTGACTTATTTTTCCTAGATAATCCAAACATTGAAAAATATGTTCTATAAACAAGCGGAAACTAAAATGTAAAAGATTAGAATTCGAATTTCCATTTCTCGTTTTCTGTTTCTATGGTGGAAAATTAACTACTTCAATCAGATTAAAAAATATTATAATAGAGTCAACCACACAAAGTTTTGAATTAATCTATTGCTGAAATTCCAAGAAATTTACTTTTTAGATATACATTTGGATTTATTAGAAATTGTATAAATAATTATCAATATTTATAATTTTTTCAATTCTCAATAATTTAACTTAATTCTTATAAAATTATAAAGAATGACAACAATTTTATTGAATATATACATATAAAAATTTAATAATATATTTTCTTGATTAAATACTACCATTGGTGTTTGCTATGGAAATTATAGCAACAACAAATAATTCAAAAAGAATTAACAGAATCTTTTCATCACTATATATATATATGTATTAAGGAAGATATTAATTAAGAAAGATGGAACAGAAGTAAGAGTTAAAAAAGGTAAATAGAAAGATGAAGGAGCAAGCAAATTGTAGCTGGAAAGAGAAACTTGAACAACCCACCACATGCCCTTTCCACTCCACCAAAAGCCCTTTATTACATATTATCCTGAATTAATTTTCTTATATTTTTATTTATTTTTTGCCAATATAATTAATTTTTTCTAGCTTAATATAATAAAACCTTCGTTGTCGGATATATATACTTAAATATTTTAATAATTTAAAAAATTACTATTCATTATGGTGCATATGTTAATATAAATTTACTTTTCAAATAATTCCTTTTTCCCCCCCTAAAAATCCTCCGAACAAATTGGACACTGAGTGATTTCTTGTGTGTGTACGGGTGTTATCCATGTAGTAATGCTCCTTCGACGAGCTAAAAAGCAAACTATATTACTCTTGCACCATATAATATCAAACTTGAGAAAATGATTACTTTTAGCAATATACAAAAATCACTAAATTACTTTCTTTTTCATTTCATGTTATATTTGCTTTTTTATAGATATAAAAAAAGCATGTTAAACGGGATATTTTAAAGTTATTTTGTTTTCTAAATATTTTACTTTTACTTTGTGTTTATAATTATATGATGAAAGTATTTTTTTTATCAAAGTAATCATAAAATATACTATGTCAGACGATTAAATAATTAAATAATAATTTTTTATAATTTTAAAAAAATGCAAATTTAATTTAGAATCGTTACAAAATCAAATCCTCTTCCAAAATTTTATAAATAAAAAAATTATTATCAAATATTTAAGATTCTCAAAGAAATTTTGTAACGATTAAGAATTTGACTAATGTTGGATTGATTTTTTAAACGTAAATTAATTTCTCTTTTAATGGATTGAAAATTAAAATGAATGAGAAATAAATTACACTAAACTATTTTTATTTATTTATTTATTTTTCAAGAGCTATTATATAATGTAGCAACAATTTAAACAAAAGTAATAAAAAAAATGAACACGTACATAAAGAAATTTTTCACGAAAATTTAAGCAATAAAAGGTATAAAAAATTCAAATATAATTCAAAAAAAAAAATTCGAACTTTCGTATTTTCGCTTTCTTCTCTTATTATAGAAAATTAAACCATTTTAACTATATGGATAAAAAAAAGGAAAAAGATGAAGGTGCCCGCAGAGACAACACAGGAAGTGAAGGAAAAGAAGAGAGACAACAACGTGCAGATGAAACAGAACAAAGTCAGCAAATCTAAAAATAGATAAAATCGATGGAAGCCGTAATACCCACTTTGCTTCTTTTTACATATTAATCTAATAAACAAAATACAGAGGGACACCCACGCAAACGCAGAGAAAATATAGTAAAAGACCAAGAAAAATTTCCTTAATTCTCACACTGTTTTCTAACTGGTTGTCGTTTGCCGTTCCAAAACGCGCAATTTCGGTTCTTGATTCCCTTCTCTTTCTTTTTCTTTTCTCTTCTTCTATTTTTTTTCTTTGGAGCAATCAACAAATACCCATTACCACCCGCCACCTCAGTAGAGAAAAAAAGCGATATTTTTTTAAATTCCTTTTGGTTTCTGAGGGTGACCTTCAGATTTGGTGGCGGTGAATGGTGATTATGGATCTGACGAGATTGGTAAAAGCTTTTTTATTTCTGGGTTTTGTTGAATTGGGTTTTGTTTTGTGTTTCGCGAATGCGAATTTTGTTTTTAATGTGCAACATAAATTTGCTGCTAAAGAACGTAGTCTTGCTGCTTTAAAACAACATGATGCTCGTCGTCACAGCAGAATTCTCTCTGCCGTTGATCTTCCTTTAGGTGGCAATGGTCATCCTGCTGAAGCTGGGTTAGTTTCTCTATTGTTGTCTTTTTCAGAACTTGTGTTTGTTTTCCTATGTTCGAGGACATTGATTCCAGTGCTTGTTATAGATCCAATCTATTAGCAATTTCCAAGATTTATCTATTTGTTTATTCTTCTCTTGTTTGCTACGATTAATATAGGGATGGATTGGCTTTGTTGATGATTGTTATTAAATTTTACCCACAAAAGCTCGTCTTTATTTCTTTCTTTTTGTTTTTTCTCCATTATTTTGGTGCTTATATATATGTATTTATATTCATTGTATGGAATTGGGTTTAATTGATGATGGCTTATTCAATTTTATCTATCAAAGAATTTATTTGTTTTTGTTTATTTTATTATTCTGAATGCTTACCTGGTTTCTATCTTCATTCATTGATTTTAGCCTTTATTTTGCTAAAATTGGGCTTGGAAACCCACCAAAGGATTACTATGTTCAAGTTGATACCGGAAGTGATATTCTTTGGGTGAATTGTGCCAATTGCGATAAGTGTCCCACCAAAAGCGACCTCGGTGTATGCTTCCGTGAAACCTGAATTCAATCTCTCTCTTTAATTTTTCTTAGCATGTTTGCAAATGATACCTTAAATTTCAATTTTCGTTGTTTGCTATGTTTTAGGTTGACTCTCGTTTCGGTTTGAGGAACTTCTTTTTTTTTTTTTGTATGGTTTTGTATTGTAACAGGTAAAATTGACATTATATGATCCAAACAGTTCTTCTTCTGCAACAAGAATTTACTGTGATGATGATTTTTGTGCTGCTACATACAATGGTGTACTTCAGGGTTGCACAAAGGACTTACCCTGTCAATACAATGTTGTATATGGCGATGGAAGCTCAACAGCTGGATTCTTTGTGAAGGACAACGTGCAGTTTGATCACGTGACTGGTAATCTTCAAACATCAGCAGGAAATGGAAGTGTTGTATTTGGGTGAGTTTCAAGGAAGCCTGTGTATGACCTTTGCAATTTTTCTGGGTGCATGATAAAACTTACTTTTGGCATGTTTGTGCAATTGTACTTACATTTGCTAAAGTTTATTTTGCTTTGAATGATGAGAACCATTGCTTATGGTTTAAATCATTGAAAAGTTGTAAGTCGTCTTGCTAATTGACTGAAATCAAGGTGTTGACTGCTGAGTCGGTGATGTATTATATCCCCGAAATAGGTTAATTTTTTTTTTTTATTTATTGGATTGGGTTGTGTAAGAAATGAGCTCATATATCATGTACTTGTATAGAACTTTGATTTACTGTCTGTGCTTATATACATGTTTTTCATTCTTGGCTTTCAATTAATTTAAAGTGTATATTAATTGAGTTGCTGCTTATTTTCACAATGAATGCGCTTGCGCTGGACAGTTGTGGAGCTAAACAATCTGGGGAGTTAGGTACATCCAGTGAAGCACTGGATGGAATTATTGGATTTGGGCAAGCAAACTCATCCATGATTTCACAACTTGCTGCAGCTGGAAAGGTTAAAAGGATGTTTGCACATTGCCTAGACAATCAACAAGGAGGTGGAATCTTTGCCATTGGGGACGTGGTCTCACCAAAAGTAAATACAACTCCAATGGTTGCAAATCAGTATGTGAAACTATCTTAACTTTCTTTGCATTCTCTTATTGTTTGTTGCTGCTTATAGTTTGCCCACCTTTTTCATCATATTGTAATTGAGCTTGCTGCTTGGATTTTGATCGTAAATCTTGTTTATTGTTTTATTGAATAGAGCAATTAAAAGGAAGAATGTAGAATTAACATAAAGGAGACAAAAGAAAGAAACAAGTCTCGTCATCACTGTATCCCCCCAATATTTCTTGTGTAACTCATTCCTCTATTGCATATAAATTCGTAGGAGCTTTGGTTGGCATTGGACATAGTGAATTTACCCAAAGCAAATTGAGTTGTTTGTTGAATTTTGGTAGGGCATAAGTGCATAGCAAACTCTTACAGCTTTTACAATGAATATTAATTATGAATTTTTGGTGAACAGATTTTGGGGCCTTAATTTATATCCCACACTTGGTCATTCTTTTTTAAGCTGTTATTGAATGCCTTGTTTTTCTTTCTTCCATTGGGTGAGGTCTTGGTTAATGATTATTTTTCCCATTACTATACTTTAGGCCACATTACAATGTAAAAATGAAGGAAATAGAGGTGGGCGGTGATGTTCTGGATCTTCCAACAGATGTATTTGATACTGGAGATCAACGAGGAACAATAATTGACAGTGGTACTACCTTGGCATATCTTCCTGCGGTGGTTTATGAGGCAATGATGACTAAGGTATGTAAATGATATATATTCTATTTATTTTAAGTTTGTTATTTTTTGTGTTTGGGGCTTGTCCTGAATATATTTTTCTTTTGGGTGTATCAGATTATTGATCTGCAACCTACATTGCGATTGCATACTGTTGAGGAGCAGTTCACTTGTTTTCAGTTCAGTGGAAAGTAAGGTGCCAAGCGCAATTATTCCTCTAAAATTTCCCTGTTAAATTCATTTATTATTATTATTTTTTATTTCAATGTTGTGCTGTGGTAAATGTTTGTTTTGTCCTGCATTACATTGTTTTTTTTACTCCATTGCTGGTAGCACCTGCCGATTTCAAAAAAATGCATTTCTGTCCCTTATCGTAAATGTGAGAGTTCTCAAATTTTCTCTTTTTGTACTCTTGCAGTGTTGATGACGGTTTTCCAGTTGTCAAGCTTCATTTTGAAGGTTCACTTGCTTTGACAGTTAATCCTCATGACTATTTATTCCAAATTCGTGTAAGTAAACACTTGTAAGCATATTGATTATCCTCATTCTCAGTGCTTTTAAATTGTCTAAATTTTATAACTAGCTCTTCTGAATATTGATTATTGGTTTTTGTAATATTTATAGTTTTCTGACCAAATAATTCAAAATTTCATGATTTTTTGTAGGATGATGTATGGTGTTTTGGTTGGCAAAACAGTGGGATGCAATCTAAGGATGGTAGGGATATGACTCTCTTGGGAGGTATGGTCTTCAATTCTTTTTTCAATTCTAAATTTAGTTAATGTGGATGGTGCAATATGTAGCAATGTTAAGTAAATTGTAACTGCATTTACAGCTGTGGTGTCTGGAACCCCACAACTGGGTATTTTAATGCTAGGGATTCTGCCTTCTAACGACATTTACAGCAGTGGTGTCAACTATCATGATGAATAATGAAAAAATGAATACTCCTATATATCTCTCATCCTGCAATTGGTTGATGACTTGCAATTCATTGAATTATAGACAGGTGTAATAGACAAAGTACTTGTCAGATAGAACTCATTGCGTTACATTCTTATCAGAGCTGCTCTTTCTAAAATGCCTTGGAGCCTCCTTTTAATCTTTCTGGGTTCCATTGTGCAAATTTTGATTTGCTAATTAAGTTGTCAAAAGTAGAGGCACAGTAGTTCAATTGTGCAGAGTTTGTAGCTGGTATTAGATGGTTGTGGTTTTTTACTCACTAATTGGTTACAATGCAGATTTGGTGCTTTCAAATAAGCTTGTTTTATATGATCTCGAAAATCAGGCCATTGGATGGACGGATTACAACTGTGAGTATCTTGTATTTTTTTTTCCCAACATTTTTAGGTTTGATGCCTTAGTTTGTGTGCTTGATTCATCAGAAAATGTTTAGCACTTTAGATGCTTTTCCCCATTCTAGTGGACAGCTTATTATCTTTGAATCAAATATTTACTCTGGCCCTCTCTCATGGCATTTTTGTTTATTTAGGCACTTCAAGCATCAAAGTGAAGGATGAAAATTCGGGTACACAGTATTCTGTTGGATACCACAATGTTAATGCAGCTTCCAGACTGACAAATGGAAGAATTATGACATTTTTGTTACTAGTGTTTGTTTTCTATAGGTTCTCATGATCAGCAACAATTGCTACAGCATTATTTGTTTTCCTTGTACCATAATGTAACCAGAAGTCTGCTTGATATAGTTTGATTCTTGAGCACAGGACTCCACTCACATACATACATACATTCATTATTTATGATTTTTTTCCCTTTTGTTTTCTTTTTTACATATAGGTGCCTGTCAATGTTTTTCAGTGAATAAAAAGTTTTTTCATTAATCTCCAGATAGTACTGTACTCGTTCTCCTTTCTAGTTGCCATGTCAATTTTGCCTTGCATTTGGTTCCTTTTACAAGCCTTATCCATTGAGGTCTAATCATTGTAATTGTTGGCTGTATTGCTTGGATCTAGATGTGGTAGGATTGATGGGGATGGAAAAAAAAAAAAAAAGCAAAGGAAAATGAAAAGAACAGAGTGCCAAATTCTACATAGCTATTCTGTCTATCCTGGAGAGCCTAGGCTCGCATTTTTCAGGAAAATTGCTTTTCATACGCTTATATTGCAGGTATTAATTGGTAGATTGTACTATACAAATATAATATTATTACATGAAATATACGCTTTACAACGTTGTCTTCAAGAACTGTACAACAAGATATATTACTGCAAGAAATAGTGCGATTTGGTATGCATCTCTTTGGAAGCCGTCGTCCCTTTGAAAGAACTGCGTACAAAGCAAGAATTTAGATTAAATGGCATGGCATGGCATCCATCAATTAAGGATTTGAAATCGGCTAAAGAAAAGAGCTCACTTTTGTTGGATCACCGGAAGGGTCAGGAAAAATCTCCAAGTTCTCCTTGTCCGTTGGAAGCCTGGTTGTCAGGTTCTTGAAAAAATCAGACAAATCTTTTCCAGTCTCAACTGTGGCGAACAGACGGCGTGATATCCAGAAAAATGCCTGAGCTATGGATGATGAATCTGATAAATCCCAAAACTCTTCATGCTCAATCACTTGGCCACTAATCTGGTTTAAAGTGAATTGAGAATTCACTTTAATTATGAAATCTCCTCCTACACTGGCAAGCAAAGATTTAGGCTTTCCTCTTAATGTCCATTTGATACTCAACACACTTGTTGACAGCATCACCATTTCTTGTACGGTCTGCGAGAAGAAGAAGAGATAAACCAAAAGAAACTAAAACTAATACTCTTGGAGGGTTTCAGAAGAATATGTAGAGTTCTCACCGCAGAAGGGTTGTCGAGTGCACTGGTTACCCACAGCGGTCTCTTGTATTTCTCACGGCCAGTAAAACTTCTGACGGGATCCTGCAATTACTAAGTAAGCAAAGAGCAATAAATCATGTCCAAATTTGCATTTCAACTTTTAGTTCACTTGCTGCACATCTGTTAAGCCTGTTACGTACAAGCAATTTAGGCAAGGATGATATGATCTGCAGGATGATGAGGAGGAAGCACTACCTTGTATTTCACAGTAACTGCAAAGGTTCCTAGCGCACGATTGCCTTCACGTAGCTCTAGTATATCGCGGGCAAGTTGTCTGGCAGAAGATTCAACCAAGGGGCTACTAACACACTCAAACTCATTGCAAAGCTCGCCAAAATCCATGCCATCAACAATCTTATCGGCGTCTGATCTTTCAGTGGCAAGATCAGGTGACAGTTCAGTCCTACTAGAATCATTTGTCACTGCAGGCATCATCAAGAGCAATTTAGTCAAGGCCACATACTAATCATCACTTCAGGAATCATCTTGAGCAACAAAGTCACAAGAAGCACAAAAATAGAGCAAAATCTTGCACACTCTATAAAATCAAACAAAGAAAAAAACAGGACAGCAAAATGTTGAGCAAACCTCTGAGTAGAGAAGGGTGGTGAGGAGAGGAGGAAGTGAAGGGCCTGGAGGTGGTGAATATGCATTTACCGGGGAAGTTTTGGCGGCGAAAAACAGCAGCAGACGTGGGTGGAGAGGAGGATGCCAGAGCAAAGGAAACAGAGTAGGAGCTCATCTCTTTCCATTCTGTTTGCTAAAGCATGTGGTGTTGGTTTGAATTATTTTTTAGAGGCATTTGTTTTCTTTGGTTTTGGATAAGGTTTTTGTGATATTGTCTCCCACCTGTTCATGGGTCATAGGCTCAACATTTTCCATATCAATCTAGGCCAATACTCTTAATTTAAGGTAGGATCATAATTAGCCTCCTGCTACTACTATTATTATTGTTTTTTCTATTAAAACAATAAAACATACACACTATTTGGATTCCATTAAATTGTAATTAACTTAATTCGATTTATATAACATTAAATATATTTATAATAATACATAATGTAATCCAAATGAAACACAAATGAAATATGATTTTAAAAAGTTTCTCTTTTTCAATTCTGGATAATGGTGAAAATTTATTGGTTTGGTTAGTAAGGCAAGGGTATGAGATAGTCGTCTCATATGGACTGCACAATAACTGGAGTAGTTATCCCTTTTTAAATTAAACCACAGAATTCAAACCTTATATTCTCAAAATATTTTAAAGATAAGTTATTACTTAATTACTCACTCATTGACATAATAAAACCTTTTTTAGCCGTTAAGTTTTAGCATATACAAATTAATAATGATTAGGGTGTTAGTTAAAAAAAACAAAATTTCTATAATTACTATATTTTCACCCCCTAAAAATAGAAAATCAGTGTTTCAAGTACTTTTGTTGTAAATTAATCAATTAGATATGGGGCATCTTCACATTGTAACATAATATACTTGAAGATAGTTACTCCTTAATTAATTAAGTGAATTATTGCTAGTTATGAGCAGATTTTTCTTTTAATCATCCACAATATTCAACGATTTTACAAGTGCAACATCTTGATTTCTTACATACAATATCATAATAGAAATTTGTTTGAGAATTTTTGCACCCCACTCATTATTATTATTATTATTATTTAAATTTAGAATTTAAATAAAACAACTATTTTTAACTTCTATTAATATTTACTTCTTTAATATTTCCTTAACTTGCTATTTTCCCAAATAAATTATAATACAACTTAAAAAAATTATTTCACATTTGACTAATTAATTTTATGTTGAAAAAAACAATTATTTTTTTTTTACATACAAATTTTTAGAACAAAAAAATTTGTGCAGATTAATTTAAAAAAATTATTTATGTACTATTCTTTTTAAAAATAGTAAATATTTAAATATATTTTTACTCATTTATTCACATTAATTTGAAAAAGATAATGAAAATATAGATTATCTTTTTGCATTTACTAAAACATTCCATTTATATATATATGTTCTCCATATCATATGATTTTTCTAATGACTAATTATCCTTCATCTATATTAGTAATTCTCTCTCTTAAAATCATGTGAAATATAAAAACAAACCCAAAAAAATTGGCAAAGTTATATATTAATTTATACATTAATTTAGAAAAAGTAACAAAAATTTCAAAATATGTTTTAACTATAACATAAAATCCACTATTGATTTTTATTACTTAAAACAGAAAAAAGATATTATTATAAATATAAGTATCAATTTAAGGAAAGTTGATTTTTTTTTAAAAAAAAGCAATAAGTGTAACAAATATAGGGTCTGTTTGGCTAAGCTATCGTTAATAGCTGGTAACTGTTAGTTGATAGTTGATAGCTGCTAGCTGTTAGTTGATCAATATTAAGTGTTTGGTAAAACTATTTACAACTGTTGTTGTTTATATGTTTAATGACTATTATAGATATTAATTAAGTTGTTTAAATTTTATATTTGTTGTTATTTAATTATTTATATGTTGAATTGTATTCAACTATACATATTAATTTTAAAAAATATTTTATATTTATAATTTTAAATACTAAAAATTATGTAATTAAATATAATAAATTATATAGTAATATATTTATTATATTAATTAATTATTATTATTATTAAAAATGCATATAATATATTTGTACATCTTTAAATCAATTTTCAAAAAAAAATTAACTAAAAAGATATGAAAGAAAAATATATATATAAAAATATAGTTTTTAATTTAATTTAGAAAGATATAGAAAATTAAGTAATTACAATTTAAATAAATAGGGACAATTAAGTAATTATATTTAAATTTATAGAAGCTGTTCATGAAAAGCTCCAAATTAGAGCTGATATGAAAAGGAGCTGATAGGTGTCCCAACAGCTAACAACTACAATTTTAAATTATTAACCAAATATTATTTTGTAGCTGTTGAAAAATGAACAACAATCAGCTTCCCTCCAACAGCAATGCCAAACACTCTCATAGTATACAGAGGAAAAATAAGTTGAAAAAGAAAATGGAGTATCTAACCATTAAAGTATTGGACTTGGCATGGTCAAGCTTGTAATTGCCATTGGCAACAGAAAAGGAAAAAAGAACAAAAAGATTAATGGTTTGGTGGGTAAATCTTTATTTATTTATTTATTTATTTTTTTTGAGAGGAGGTAAATCTTTACTATTTTATAAATGGCAGATACACTCTCCATCCTAAATAAGAAAGTGACAACCATACACTTTGATTCAGCCAACTATATATAGTCCATCATCACTACTCCTATTCTTTGCATATATATATTTATCTAATGAATCATTGCACCATAATTTACTTATCTTACAATATTGATTCATATCTATAAATATAAGTTTCTGAAAGCTCTCTTGGTCTCTCTTCTTCTCCTTTCTCATCTTATCTCACACTCTTGACTGCTCATTTTTGTTTGATATAGAACACAGATCAAAAGTTTTTTTTTTTTTTTCCTTTTTTGGGTCTCTATGATTGTCGCCATGGACAAAATTTTCTTTATCTACATGTCAGTTTGCTTGCTTTTGAATTTTGAGCTAAGTCAGGCAGCTCCTCCGCATGCTTTGGTCACTTACCTTCCTGGCTTCATTGGCATCTTCCCCTCCAAGCATTACTCAGGGTGAGTCCTTAATATATGTTTCTTTCAGCTTTTCAATGTTTTTATTTTGGAAATTATTTTGTTATAAAAAAATTGGCATCATGGCAGGATGTCATGTACCTATTAGTGTATTATATTGTGCTCTAAGTCTGCACTCATATAGAGTAAGAGATTTATCCGAAAAGTGATGAAAATGAAAATCAAAGAAGTCTTTAATTAGAATATAACATTGATACATGTGAATGGAGGTAGGCGAATTGATGGGGATGCATGTATAAAGTAAATGGTGTTGATGTTTCAGGTATGTGAGCGTGCGGGTAAATGAGACCTCTACAAAGAACCTGTTCTACTATTTTGTTGAATCAGAAAAAGAACCAACGAAGGATCCAGTTGTGTTATGGCTCAATGGTGGACCCGGTTGCTCTAGTCTAGATGGCTTCGTCTATGAACATGGTTCTTTCCTTTTCTTTACCTTTATTGCATGCCAATGGCAATGTCTTGTCCCTTTTTCTTACATTTATACCACTGCAACTTGTCTCTTAATTGTCCACTTCTGATGCCATTTCTCTCTTTAGCTTTTTAATGCAGTTTCTGAGTAGTGACAAAACAAGAACTTTATTCATTTTTTTTCCATGGATTAAATTGTCTCATTGCGGTAAGAAGAAAAAATTTCTTATTGGAATTCCACAGGGCCATTTGATTTTGAAGAAGGAAAGGTTAAAGGGCAATTGCCTACATTGCATGTCAATAAGTATAGTTGGTCTAAGGTTAATCTTATATCACAATAAAATCCTTCCATTTTCATTTTTTTTTTCTACGGACTGTACTTTTTTTCTCCATTTTAACAGAATGTTTTTTTTTTCTTGTACACTTCAGGTTGCCAATATAATTTATCTGGATTCACCTGCTGGAGTTGGTTTCTCTTTTTCAAAGAACACTAGCTTGTACTTAACTGGAGACATACAAACTGCTTCTGATACACACAGATTTCTTCTCCAGGTAATTTCAGCTCTAATTTAATTACTCAACTCAAGTTAGTGGGCTAATTTAGTTTTCTTGTTGTGCAATTGAGACATAAATTTCTCCAACATTTTGTGTGTGTGTGTATATATATATATATATATTTTCCAAGTAGTGGATCAGGGAATTCCCAGAATTTGCTTCAAATCCATTTTATATTGCTGGCGAGTCGTTTGCTGGAGTTTATGTGCCAACTCTTGCAGCTGAAATCATCAAAGGTACTATACATGTATATACCTATACTTAAATAGCTTGTTGAAACCTTGAAATTGAATATATTGTCTTATTGCTTGATGCGGTTTCAGGAATTAAAACTGGTGTCAAACCTGTCATCAATTTCAAGGTACAGTACTGCTGCTTAGATAAATTTATTTTTTCTGTTCTGATGAATGCATTTAAGCATAGTTAAGGTCTTATGATGGATCCTTTACATATATGCAGGGTTATCTGATAGGAAATCCAGTCACAGATTATGATTTTGATGGAGATGCTCTAGTTCCATTCGCGCATGGCATGGGGCTTATCTCAGATAGCATTTACGAGGTACATGCAATGAACATTTTTAGCCAAATTTTGTGCTTAATTTCCTGAATTTTTGAGAAGTTTATACATACATATATATATATATATATACACACACATCACACATATGCAAGCCTTTCAGGAAGCTGTAGCTGCTTGTAATGGAACATATCATGACCCTGAAACTAAGGAATGCACTGCTGCACTGGACAAAGTTAACAATGTGAGACTGTTCTCCTTATTATCATCATAATTAAAGGCATAATCCATCTCTGTTCTAATTAAGTTGAATCGCATTATTCTATGATATACAGGCTGTTGATCAGCTAAATATTTATGATATTCTCGAGCCTTGCTACCATGGCGAAGGCTCATCAGAAAATGCGATGGTTCCAGAGAGTTTCAGGAATTTGGGGAGTAAGATAAGGTCTCTTAATGTCAGGAAAAGGATTTATGGGCGTGCTTGGCCTTTCAGGGCACCAGTGTTGGAGGGACTTGTTCTTTCATGGCCTCAGCTTTTATCTGATTCTAAAGTCTCAGTACCATGTGTAGTAAGTCATCATCTCTTTTTAATTATTTCTCATCCTTCATATTAATTCTGTCATTCATCTCCCAACAAAGCAAATCCAGCAACAAGAACATGTACGCACTAGAACAATAATATACCAAACTATAAAGTAGTTAGATCGATAAAATTCTCAAAAAAAAAAAAAAAAAAAAGTAGTCAGATAACAATATGAATTTGAGTTTTAAAGTGAAAGAAAGAGAATTATCTTAATTCGGTAAAGGGATGGTAGAGTTAAAAATTATGTCTAGAATTTTTATACCAACTCCTCTCCAAGGGCATGCTAAGGTGTAGAGTTCAAATCATGTCGTTATCAATTTAAAAGAGGAGACTGTCCTTTGTTGTATAGTCCATAAATACCTAGATCATATGACCTACCTATTAACCAAAAAAAGAAATTTTTATGTCTTAAGAATATATTGATTTTTGCATTATTAAATATGTATTGCAGAGCGATAAAGTTGCAACCACATGGCTGAACAATGAAGCAGTAAGGACTGCAATTCATGCTGGCTCGGTAAACTAATATTTTTATGATTTAATTGTTTATCTAAGAGATATATTTATTTGTAACTTAATTATTTTATTTGATACTTAATACCTTATCTATATATAATCACATATTTACAGGGAATTGAAATAGGGCCTTGGGAGTTATGCACAGATAAACTAGAATACTGGCATGATGCTGGAAGTATGCTTAGATACCACAAAAATATAACCTCTCAGGGATATAGGGCACTCATATACAGGTAATTTTTCAACCAAAATTTGATTTTATTTATTTATTATTAATTCAATTTCCTTAAACATAAATTTAATTGTTCTTGGTCTAACTGATGAACATTGTTTATAATTGACAGTGGGGATCATGACATGTGTGTACCATTCACTGGAACTCAAGCATGGACTAGATCACTTCAGTATAAGGTTGTGGATGAGTGGAGGCCTTGGATCTCCTCTGCTGGACAATTGGCTGGGTATATATATTTTCCTCTGATTCTTCATATATTTTTATATTAAATTAATAATTTAGTAATGGAATTTTTACCTTCTATTTACCCTAAAAATTGAGTTATTATAAATTAAACGTGTTCTTGATAGCTAGTTGTTTATTTTTACAATTTTAAAATAGTTGAAACTCTTATAATTACTGAATAGCGAAAGCATCAAATAAAAAAATCTATACCAATCACAATGTTATATATTATCCACTGAAGTATATATAAAAATAGTACCATAGTCTATAAATATAATGCCTTTTTAAAATCTTTTTTAATTAAATTTTCTTGATATATGTGTTTTGCAGATATTTACAAGAATATGAGAACAACCTCACCTTTCTTACCATCAAGGTCTAGATATTTTTCCTTCAATTTAATCTTCTATTAGAATGTTATATTTCAGTTTCTTATTACTATTGTTACTATGATACAGGGAGCTGGGCACACTGTTCCTGAGTACAAACCGCTAGAGGCATTGGACTTCTTTAGCCGGTGGTTAGCAGGAAGACCCATTTGAATGATAATGAAGCTTTTTTAGATGATGTTATCTTCTTAATTCATCTCTTAATTAATTAATTATTAATTTAGTCCTATCAAAGGAAAAAAGAACACAGAAAAATTATTCTTTTTTATCGTGCACAATGCACAATTAGGATGAAAAACAAATTTTGAAAAGAAAAAAAATTGCAATCGATCATTTATTCCGAAAATAAATAAAATATTAGACTATTAAAATATTTTATTTTTATGTTGATACTTATAATTTGAGTATTCTGATTTAAATAAATGTACTTCAAGTTAATAGTGATTATTTAATTTTGTTTTTCCATTGATATCTTAGTATTTCAAAAAAAAAAAAGTATATTGGTCTAAAAAATTACAATATTAATAACTCGTTGCAATTTTATTTGGACTTTTAAAATTTAGTAAAAATGTCTTAGTTCGACTAATTAGCTGCAGTTTTAGCGTAATGTGCAATTTGGTTAAAATTAACAAAAAGACATATATGACATGTAAGGTGACTCTTGTTTAAAATGGTCATTGTGAACATCTTTTTTTATTAACTAAAATGCAAATTATACTAAAATTGCAAATAATTTATGAACTTAGGATAATTTTATTAAATCTTAAAAGTTGAATAAATTTGCGATGTCACAAATGTTGTGATTAGCTAAAATTTTACCTTCTCCTGAAGCTAAACTTATGAGAAATCTTTCTCCTTTTCTTCCAATTGAAAAAGCTCACAAATTAATGCACCATATAGTATAATAGTAAATGACTAGCATATGTATACATATAGAATGTGATGTGTAAATGTAACCTCCATTTGTTTTTTAGTAATGTTTTCCAAGAGTGATCAAAACTACCTCGTTGATCATCAAGCAACTTCTTCCAATTCTTATATATGTATATATAGCCACAGGACTAACATATATCCTATCATTGATTCATTTCTCTTCTATATACTGCCTAACTATAATATAGAGGAGTCAAAGAGTTAAAAATTAGTCGTCGTGAAAGTTGAGCAGTTAAATGAAAAAATTTATATGTTAAAAAAAATGAAAAAACTCCTTTCATAACCTAAAAGTAACAGATTCAATTTCTGACAATAATGAAATGAAATTTCTCTCCTTAGTTTTTTTAAAAAAAAAAAAAATTGAAGAAGGTGAGTTAAGTTTAGCAATCATTAGTGCAAGGAACCAAGCAAAATATGGTGCAATTGCTTTGAAACTTGAATAATTTGGTGGGGGGTATTACGTGATTGGGCATGGGGTTACAGACCCAAAATTTGATGGTACTGAAAATGGACTTGTCCCTTTTGCACATGTGACAAGCTTCATCTCAGAAGATTAGATACTCATCAATGGATTGAGTACTGAATTTTATCCATGTTTTTGGTAATTAAATCAGAATCTTCATTCTTAAGACATCCTTTAACCCTTGCTACCATGATACCCAGCACCAAGATCAGACATTAAAAGAAACTCAAGAATCTTCCAACAAGAGAGAGAATGTTTGGCCCTTATGGGCACACACATCGGCCTGAACTACCGCAGCAAGCAAGCAGCAAATACTGTGAGAGTTTTTTTTAAATAAAATTATGGAGAGTGTTGTAGATCCATTGAGAGTTTTGCTCTTTTACAGGATCTATTCAGTTTCATTTGAATTAATCAGAATTAGAACTCTGGTGACTACTGAATACCAAAAATAATTCTTATAAAAATCAATTCTTATTTTGAAATGTATAAACATATCAAAACCTTCAATTTGATCTTACATTACTTAAATGGTGGCATTGAGGAAAAAAAAAAACATATGCAACTATAATATCATATGTGAAAAAATTTTCTTCTTCAAATAATTACATTGTTTACTTTTTATATCTTCTTTTGTTTTCAAATATGAATGGAATATGGCAATGATGGTGACCAATGTTTATGCATATCCCACTAAGAAACTTTTGGTTGTAAAGATAACAGTTGGTAAGCAAATTGAACGAAAGTGTCTTTGTGGGTTCCCAGCATTACATTTTTATCACACTTTTTCACCCACATGAATTAACACTCAAATTTTGCCTTTTAAGAATGTTTATGGCTAATACTTCCTTTCATATCATATTTTTTTCTTTCCAAAATTTTAAATTTTTTTTAGTTTTATATAAATTAAAAATATAATTTATATAATTAAAATATAATTTTTAATATATATATATATATAAAGTAAATAATCACGTGTTTCACATGTGAACAAAAAATTTATTTGACTCGTGATATATAATATATAAACAATTAAACATATTATTATTATTATTAAATAAAAATTTTAAAAATAATAACAATGCTATTTATTTATATAACAATTTAATATTAACTTAGTATAATTATTATTCATTACAATTTTTATAAATTATTTATTTAAATAATTATATAATATTATATAATTGATTTTTCTCAACTCTAGAACTGATTTCATATAAAAAAATTATGGTCATAATTAATCATAAGATAATAAAAAAATCATTAATTATTTGTTAATAAAAATTTAAAAATAATAAATATTATATTTTCTTTATATAACATTTTAAATATTACAACCCATTAACCCTATAATTTATTACAATTTAGTAATTTTTTTATTTGAACTATGAAACTTTATTTTTTTAATATTTTTAATATTGATACTTTTATTTAATATTTTTAATATTATTTACACAAAAATTAATTTTATGTAATTTTTTATGTTCAACTATTAATTGAAATGATAAATATTAATTAATTTAATTTTAACTCTTTTTTATTAAATTTTTTTAAACATCTAAAAACTATAATTATACTACTTTTCTTACTAATATACTTTTAAATAAATTATATTCTCTATTTTTTATTTACTAATTTTTAATTTATAAAATTATCTATTATCAAAATAAATTATATACTTTTCATATTTTCATAAAATTTATTAATTTTGATTTTAATTATGTACTTATTAAATTTAATATAATATGACTTATAAAATTATGTTATCTAATTTGATTTATATTAGATAAAATATAAGTAGACCTAATTAAAATAGAAAAATATATATTTTTAACAAAACTATCTCTAAAATTTTAATTAATTTAATTTTATTAGAGATAAAATAGAAATTAACATAATTGAAATAGGAAATATACTTTCAATTAAATTAGAATAATGTGCTAATTAATTTTATTTTTATTAGAGATAAAATAGAAATTAACCTAATTAGAAAAGAAAATATAGTTTCAATTAAATTAGAATTACAATTTAATTAATTTTATTTCATTAGAGATAAAATAAAATTTAACCTAATTAAAATAGAAAACGTACTTTCAATTAAATTAGAATTATATTTTAGTTAATTTAATTTTTATGAGAGATAAAATAGAAGATAACCTAATTAAAATTGGAAATAAACTTTCTATCAAATTAAAATTATATATCATAATAAAATTATATTTTAATTGATTCTAATTTTACTTTTATTAGTAAAAGACGAAATTATCCAATTTTTTTCTTATAATAATGAGTTAAGATTTTTTTGTAATTTTACTTGTTCTCCCCCCTATTCGTACATTTATATATATATATTATAGATTATAGATAGATATATATTCTTTGAATTAATAACAGAATTTATATAATTTTTTAATATTAAATAATTCAAATAAAAATATATACTTTTAATATTAATTTACATTTAAGAATCATATTCTAAAAGATATATAATCATGATGTCATATCCTCTCTAAAAAAAATGCAACGTGAATCAGCCAAAGACAAGTCAAACCTCCCATTGATGTAACAAAATTCTTCAGGCAAAATAATGTAAATTCTGTCTGTTCATGTCTAATCCAAAGTCTTCCTAAGGATAATATAATTTTGAAAAATTAATATTAATTCCTTCATGACTTATTTAAATTGTGTGTATTATCTGATAAATAATATATATTATCCCTCAAAAGAAAAGTACTAAAAAATTAAAAAAATAACAAGTATTCAAATATTAAAATTAATTTAGTAGATATTATAAATTTAACAGTGAGGTATCAAAATAGAAAAAAATTATATTCAAAATTGTGATGCAACATATATCTTAACACAAGGAAATCAAAATATTAAACCAAGTCGAAAGTTAAGTTAATGATACAATAATCAATTGTTTAATTGTATGTGAACACAAGAGATTATCCTCATCCTTGGAAACAAATAACAATTTGTAGTCAAGGTCTTTAGTAGGGTTGCAACTGAGGAAGTTGTGGCATGGCTTGACTATGTAATAAAATAAGGAAAATTAGCTAATTAATTTATTGACTAGCTTACCTCATTTAACATTGACATTATTATATTAACAAAAGATTCGACAAACCAACAACTATCAAAATCAGTGAGTAAGAAGTTATTCTTGCTTAAATTAGATTTCGTAAGTTTTAGTGTATGCATGCACATTAAATTACTTGTTGGAATACCTATATTGTCCTAGTGATTTTATCCAAATCAAATCAAATTAGTCAGAATTCAGTGAATTTTAGATATTGTTAATTTAGATAAAAAAATATTAGACAGATAGTCCATAAACGTGCTTTTGTTGTGTATTAGTAAAATAATTTAGGAAGTAGATATGTATACATATTGGATACTTTGATTAACTTATTGAATTCGTAGCTTTTGCTTAGACTTTATTGATAACTTTTGTTAAAAGCTCCTTTAGTTTACTTTTATTTAAATTATAGCCCGCTCTGTTTTTTCTCTGCCATATAACAATAAGGAAGGATCTGCATAAAGCATGGTCTCTGCAATGGATAAGTTGAAGTGCTTTTTGGGTG
Organism: Mallotus repandus; assembly: GCA_949671775.1. Taxonomy (NCBI): domain Eukaryota; kingdom Viridiplantae; phylum Streptophyta; class Magnoliopsida; order Malpighiales; family Euphorbiaceae; genus Mallotus; species Mallotus repandus. Next base: position 38,915 of record CATIWM010056112.1, read on the forward strand.
TGTCATTTTATATGATTTTAAGTTCAGCATTCATTGAAGCAGCTCCAAAAGCTTCACTTGTCACTTCCTTACCTGGTTTCAATGGCAATTTCCCATCAAAACACTATTCCGGGCAAGATTTCATTTCTTTTCTTTTCTTTTTTGTTCTCTGGGGTATTATAGTAAAAAACATGAGAGTTTTGATGACGTTGAATTTATGTAGGTATGTGACCTTCGATCAGAAGAATCTTTTCTACTACTTTGTTGAATCAGAAAGAAGTCCATTAAAAGACCCTGTAGTTCTATGGCTTAATGGTGGACCTGGCTGCTCTAGCTTTGATGGTTTTGTCTATGAGCATGGTATATACATATGTATCCTTCTTCTTGTATATGATTTCATGTTCTTGAAGTTAATATAAAATTTCTTGTTTTTGCTTTGCAATTCATTTGAATCTATGTATATATATAGGGCCATTCAATTTTCAACAAGGACACAGAAAAGGAAGTCTCCCCATTTTGCATCTTAATCCATATTGCTGGTCCAAGGTCAAGATTGTATCATATATTTAATTATATTATATAATATAGTGTGAATTTTGTTTACTGATGATTAGTTTTTGTCTTATTTAATTTTCAGGTTTCAAATATTATTTACTTAGATTCTCCTTCTGGAGTTGGCTTTTCTTACTCTGAAAATGCAAGTAAATACATTACTGGTGACCTACAAACTGCAGCTGATACACATATTTTTCTCCTTAAGGTAAACTTACACATCTCTTAATAAATTTCAGGAAATTAAACACATAAGATTGACTTATGCAATAATTCATTTGTTTCTATAACAGTGGTTTCAGCTATATCCTGAGTTTCTTCACAACCCATTTTACATTTCTGGAGAGTCTTATGCTGGGATTTATGTGCCTACCCTTGCTTCTAGGATCGTCAAAGGTATCATTTATTATGTTCCAAGAAGTTTATAACACAAGCTTCTGTGAGTTTTTTTTAGTTTATACCACCAGTATTCAGAATTTATTGAACTCTGACTATTCTGGTTCGATCTAGATAAGACCACATTGATATAAATGTCTCTCAATAACTAATTTAACCTGAATGTATACACCGTGGTAGTTTCTATGAATCTTTAAACATGCTGCCTGTTTGATTTTACCTTCTTTGGACAGGAATAAAAATTGGTGTAAGACCCAGAATCAATTTTAAGGTAAATAATTAAGTTGCATTGACTAATATCTACATAGAAACTTACATTATGTTAAATAATATTGTATGACAAAAAATGTTTAACTATAGTTTGAATTAATATCATCCTGATGCAGGGTTATACAGTGGGCAATGGAGTGGCAGACACCTATTTTGATAGCATTCTAGTTGCCCTGCTCCCTTTTGTACATGGAATGGGCCTTATTTCAGATGATATTTATGAGGTTAGTTAACTTATGCAACAATTTTAGTTTCCATCATGGTCACATTGGGACCCTTAACTATGATTAAAGTGCCTTTTAATTATCAAATTAATGAGTCTGTTCTTGTTGTTGTTTGACAGGAAATTGCAGTTTCTTGCAATAAAAATCTCCGCAAACTTTGCATTTCAAGTGTTCAACAAGCAGCCAAGGTGAGATGGGTCTGTTTTTAATTGAGAATACAATTAATCTATGTTATATGTGTGTAAGAGAAACTGCAACTAATGTCTACTTAGTTCAAACGATAAAAAGCTTGAATTCCCTTAAATAAAATTTTTAATAAAAGTTTTGTCTATGGGGAAAAGAAAACACTTGGGGAGTTTTGTTCTCTATCAGGATTCACCTAGTTCGATTCAGATTAGTCAGAATCCTTATGGCCATGTTTGGTATAACAATTTGGCAAATGATTTAATGGGTTATAGTCAAATTATCAAATTCTAATTTAATTTTTGTTGTTTAGAGTCTAGAAGCACTAAACTTTTACAATATCTTGGAGCCCTGCTACCACAACCCAGAAGAACAAGGAAACACAAGCTTGCCATTAAGTTTTCAGAAATTAGGAGAAACTGAGAGGCCTCTGAAGGTGAGAAAAAGAATGTTTGGTCGTGCTTGGCCTCTTTGGGGCCAGATGAAATATGGGACATTGTGGCCTCAACTTGCAGAACATGGCAGTGTTATGTGCTTTGTAAGTTCTTATTTTGATTCCCTTATTAGTTAGTAACAACTTAGCATGTGTCTATAATTAATGGTAGTGTTTGCATTTTAATTAATTGCTCGTATACTGCAGAATGATGAAATTGCAACTGCATGGCTAAATGACAGAGCAGTTAGGAAAGCAATTCATGCAAAGCCAGTGAGTAATCTAATTTTAACCATTTATCAAATTCAATTTTTCCATTAAAAAAAAACAATACAGAAGTTTAAGACCTAATATTTAATTCTTTGTCAATCATAACGTTTTCAAACTACTTTATTTTTCGTATAATTTTTAATATGCGTCTTTTATATCGTTACCTGATACATTCAGAAAAATTTTAAGTACTGACTTCTATATAATTTTGCATGTTTGTAAAATCACATGTAGGAATCCATTGCGGGTCCTTGGGAGCTATGCACAGAGAGATTGAACTACTCTCGTTATGGTGCTGGAAGTATGCTTCCTTACCATATAAATCTTACTTTGCAAGGATATCGAGCACTTATTTATAGGTACTAATCAAATTTATTCCGTTAAATTAGTTAAATGATGTTACTACAGAACTTGACAAATATTTTTCCTTTTGGGTGCAGCGGAGACCATGATATGTGTGTGCCATTTACTGGGACTCAAGCATGGGTGAGATCACTTGGGTATAAGATAGTAGACCTATGGAGACCATGGATTTCTAATGATCAAGTTGCTGGGTAAATTCTAGTGCTAAATGAAACAAACTGAAGAGCACATACATAACCAAAAAAAAAAAAAAAAATTGCTGCTGAATGCAATCTTTAACTAGCATGTATTTTATGTTTCGAAAACGTTTTTTATCAAAAATTTCAAAAAAATTTCGAAACTGGTTTTACAAATTTAAAAGAGCAAAACAAAAATATATTTCTAACTTGAAAAGTAATTTTTTTTTTAAACAAAAAAGATTTTTATATTTTTTAACTAAACGAAACAATTATAATTATACTATTTATTGGTAGTAATAAATAATGTTTTTAATATCTATATATATAATTTATATTTGTATATATTTATATATTTTTTCTATGTATTTTTTTTATATTTTTCAAAAATATCATGTCGTGGTATTTATTTTCACATTTTAATTTCTGTAATGATTAGCTTTTACGATTGATTTTGTCACAGGTACCTGCAACAGTATGCTAATAACCTCACATTCCTCACAGTAAAGGTTATATATATATGATCATATGATGATTATTTGGTTAAGTAAGTATAGTGGTGACATTTAAGAGCCAATTTTAATTTAATTCATTGCTTGTGTTTCAGGGCGCAGGGCATACGGTGCCAGAGTACAAGCCACGAGAATCACTCGACTTTTTTAGCCGTTGGTTGGAAGGAAAACCAGTATGATCATTAATTTGACATGGACAAATGATTTCTAGATAGTGTCTTTATTTGACTTGCTGTTCAGAGAAATGTTTTTGATCTATAGACACTTCTGAGGAATCTTTTATTTCAATGTTGAAGGTGAATTTATTTTTAGAGTTGTGAGACGTTAAATTTTAATAATAATAATAATATTAACGCCCACATTGTTCAGTTAGATGATAAATTCTTGCATACTCATATCTAGTTCCCCTCCCTCTCCTCTACTTTGTAATGATAAAAAAATTTACCTGTAAATTAACTAAACTATATACAATTAATTTATTTTCTGTCAAAAAGTCTTGCATCGCTATCAATAAAAAAAGCTATAATAAAAAAAAATCAATTAAAAAAGCTATAATCTTTCCTAATAAAATATTAGGTAAAATTGTTAAATTTGTGACAAATATTTTAAAAGTTTCATTTTTTTTGAGAGATTAAAAGTTTCATCTTTAATCAATAAAAATATGATGTGCGAATATATAAATTTGATAAATTTAATTATTGGGTATCATATAAATATGAAGTAGGCAAAAGAAATTATAAATTTGAAACTTCAACTATTATTTATTGGAAATTTTATCGACACCGAGCTAGATTTGTAATATATATTTATATATTTTACACTTCATCAATAAAAATAACTTAAAATTTTTTTATACCTTTTACCTCACCACAAATCAAGTTTTAATTTTTTTAATTTTTATATTTACAAAAATCAAGTTTTAAAATTATAATTTTTTATATTATAAAAATTATAAATATAAAAATTATTTTCAAAATTTAATTATCTCCTTCAAGTTTATTTTGATACAATTAAACTCTTAATCTTTTATTTTTGTATTATTAGAGTCTAGATATTTTTGAAATCCAATATGTTTATTTAATTTTAAAATTTTTTTGAGTGCGTAAAATCATTCCTTTATTTTGAAATCATTTAGAAAAAGAATATTTTGTTTTTAAAAGTGATTTTAAAGTGCGGAAATTATTGATCAAATTTATTTAAAAAAAATATTTTGTTCTTAAAAGTAATTTTAAAGTGTGAAAGTTTTTGGTCAAATTAAGATTAGTTTGATAATTGGTCTATAGTTGAGGATATAATTGATTAAGTTTTTAATTTTTTTTACCTTATGCCATGCCAGCTTGTCACGTTAGCTCTGACACAAATTCAATGTCGTTTGGATAGATTTGAAACAGCTTAGAAAATTGGAAGAGCAAATATTGATACAACTTTGGAATTATGATGAAATTGATAATTAACCTATAGTTTAGGATATATTTAATTATTTTCCCATTATTTAACTATTGTAAAAGTATAAGTATTGCATTGAATTGGTGAAGAGTAACAAGTATTTTCAAATGTTTGAAAAATATATTTTGCATTGATGATGATAACTCATAGTTGCAAAAATCTCATTAGTCACTTAGTTATTGTCATCTCCATTAAAAATGACTAGAAATCGTCGAAGTCAATCACAATTCTAGTCCATAATTTTACATTAATTTGTAATTTTGTGATCATTAATTATTAAGACCATCATGGGTATTTGGTCAGTTGGCCAAACGTGTTATGAAGATTATGATCACATTTCAGATTCAACTTTTCCCAATGGAATTGTGATAGGAGGTCAACGTTCTCACACAAAGACGAAACAGAAACGTTGTGACATATCCAACTATTTTCTTGGCTCGATTGGTACCATAGAAAAATTGTTTCTTTTATATAATTAATGTATGATTTGTTTGCTTGTATATTAGGCTTATCCCATTGTTTGACCATAAGAAACATGAAAAGAAAAAGAGGTCTCTGTCTCCATGCTTTTGTTTCTTCATTGTATTCCCCGTCGCTTTCCATTTTTTTTTTATCAATTTAATATTTTATCAATCAACAATAATGTTAGATAATTTAATGAATTATATAATAAAAGATTAACTCCTCATCTTATTATGCTTTTAATATAACAGATGATTATTAACTTATCTTTTCTCTAATTTTTCATTAATATTTTTTTTTTCATCTAATGTCCCTAATATTCGACACTCATAAAAATTTTAGTTAATTTTTTTTTTGTTAATAAGAGGTTGTATGATATAAATATTGTGGTTTGCGTAATAAGAGACAGTCTTCCCCTTTTTAGATCAAGTGAAAATTAATTTTACAAACCAACAATGGTAGAATTTAAAATTTGCATGTCATGATGCGCTTGAAGGAAAGTGACCGTTTGACCTCTGCCTCATCCACTGAAACTTAATTAAGTCTACCTCAACCATAGTAGACTTAACTGTCTTAATAACCTCTCATGTATACTGTTAATAATTAGGCAATGGCAGGCCTGAACTTATATGTCATTCTTGCCTGTAAGTTTTCAACAACTAGGTGAGTAACAGAGAAGCCCCTCAAGGTCAGAAAGAGAATAAACGGCCGTGGTTGGCCATGTAAGTGATCAGCTTAAGCCTCGCACAAGGCAGTATCATGTGCTTTTGTAAGCTCTGATGCGTCATCCTTGCTTATTGTATTCGCTAAAGCTTTGTTAAAATCGCTTTTTTCTTTTCCTTTTCGATTGAAGTAAGTAATGCATTGGAGTGTCAACTTGTATTAAAATCTATAATTCACAAACTAATGTATTTATGTTACTTCACATAAAAGATCAGGAGTTCAACTCCTGATATCTCTAGTTCTTCTTTAAAATTTTTTAAAGCGTAAATAAAATTAATTCGAAATATTAGTGAAATGAACTTGGCGAATGCAGGATGAAGTTGCAATGGAATGGCTAAATGATGAAAACAATGTATGCTGAGCCTGTAAGACAATAACTTAAGCTCTTACCTCTTCAAAATTTTGATTGTGCAAACAATGCTTCAATATATTAATGACCAAGTTGCTAGATCTGTTTGAATTATTGATGTTTAAAATTTACTAGATTTTAATTAATTCAGTTTAATTCAGGTTAAATTACAAAATGATATATATTTCTCAATAATTAATTTAATGCAATTATATATCACGACTGGAACTTAAAATATCGTTTAAATGAGAATAATTTCTTACCAATTGATTCAGCGATTGTCGATAATTTGCTGGATGAATTAGTAAACAGAAAAAGGATTCTAGGAGAAGTGCTTCTATTTAGTACAAATTTTTCCACTGACAGATGTTTGGATGGTACAATTGTTGCTGCAAGCTAATAGTAAGAAATTTAGTAATTGACGGAATGGTGGTCCAATGTTAAGTCTTTGATTGGTCCGGCAGTGTAGTTTCTTCTGGTAGCTAAGAGCACGGTCCAAAGCTTAGTGGTTCCAGAAGAATCTAAGCTGGCCTATGTTTTGATACTTGCAAATTTTGTCACAAAGTGAACATAAGACAAATTTTCTTTTCCACTTCTCTCATTCATGATTGAAGGGTAGCTGGCCCATCTCTTCAAATTTCCATCCTCATGCAGCACTATTGTTTTTATTTTTATATATAATTATTTTTAATAATCGGTGGTTATAAAAATTTCCAATAATAAGAATTGAACTAAATGAATTCATTCGGTTGGAAAAATAAAATTCTTTTGAGATATGTTTTGGGACGCATAATTCTGACAAAATGGGAGCTGCTATCGTTTTCCTTTTGGCTTCTGGTCTTATATAGCATCTACAGTTATCACCATAATGTACTTTGGTGTAGAGTGTGGTTTTATCTTGAATTCTTCCAACCACAAAACATTAGCTCCGAAACAAACATGCCACGATCGCTTTTAGCCTTTTAATTGTTTTCATCGGCTGAATAAAGAAAATGTGTAGATTCTGAGATTTCAAAGGATATAATTTGCCTAACTTGCCGCTGGTGAGGTTTTAATCTAATAATCAAGTCTTCAGTAGGTATTATGGGTGATCAAAGATTAAATCCGCACTTTTCTTTCCTCAACTCTTTATGCTCTATGTGGACAAAAACAAAAATCAATTCGCCTTGTCAAACTTTGTATACAATTTGGTTCAACGTAACAGGATATTGTCTAAATTAATCACTTGTAGGTTCAATCACAAATGGACAATTAGTCTTTATGATTTCTGTCATTTTGTTGAAAAATATTTCTGGAAACAACAAAATTAATTGTGTTTTAATTTGGTTATCGGCCAATATTAATAAGAATTATCACTATTTTATAGTGAATAATCTAAAATAAAAAATTATTTTCACTATTATATACTATATTGATTTCAGCTCATTAAATCTCTTAAAAATAAAGTAAATAAATAAATAAATAATGACGTATTCAACTCTCTTAAATAACGATTTTTTTTCTTAAATTTATATTCAAGATAATTAACAAGAGAAGGAAAATTGCTCAATGTGAATATTGTATATAGGTGGGGAGTGTACATCAATTTGCATTGAAACCAAATATTTTCCTGAGAATATATGATTCCAATGAATGTGATTACACATCAAGCAGATAATGACACAGAATTATTGGTCAACATCCAAAACAAAACAATTGAAAACCATGAATATCCCAAAAAGAAAAAAAAGAAAAAAACGTTTTATCCATAGGAAGTGCAGTGGGGCATTTTCATTTTTTTTTCAATGGCTTAAATGATCAGCCTATATGCATATATTTCAGGCAAAGTGCCCTTTTGTCTCTTCATAGCTAGGCCCTGGTAATGGTACATGTAATAGATCACCACTACCACCAACACCACCACCAGAGTGTATAATATACTTTCATTTTTTTAATCTTTTTTTGGCATAGTTATATTCGCCGATTTGTGTTTTGAAATGACATGCATCAATGGAGTTTTTGAAGATACCAAATTGATCTTTCTCTGGAACCAACGACTCTGCAAATTTTCCTATGCAAATAAATAATGCGGTGATGATTAGACATTCCATTTACCAATGTCCAAATAATTATAATAAGTGCGTTTGATTGCGGCCGTTAAAATATAATTTTTTTTAAAAAAAAATTCTTTTATCCCATTAATAGAGATTTTACCTATTGAAATAAAAATTTTTTTGTAATTTAACGGCGCGCTTAAATATCATTTTGGTTGTAATAATTGTGAGTTGGAATTCAATGGTATAGCCTTTGTTTCTTTCACTTTCATGAATTCTTTTTTCTACACTTTGGCTTTACATGCCCCCACTTCTTTTTCTTTTTTTTTTTTTCTATCAATTTTCTTTGACCAAAAAGAAATGAATTTGGTTTCTTTTCCTTTCATGTATTAATTCTCTATTATTGATGGATAATACTGCGAAATTTAAATTTAATAGATATTGATTGTAAAAATTTTAATTTGAAATATATAATTTTTAAATGTGAAAATAGCAATCAGTTCATCTTAACAGACTATTATACACTTTTTTTTTATTTTTGTAATTAATCAATGTTTAAATTATTGTATAGTATGAATTATACTGTCGTTGGTTGACTGATTTTTGTTTTTTTAAAAAAAAAAAATTCTCTTTTTAACCCTATGAATAAAAAAAACTGATTTTTTATCGTTTCTTTTAGAGGCTTCTTATGCTTATGCATCCAGCTAAATTTATCACCACTTTCTCTTTCATTTCTCTCTTTATATATGCACACATAGAAAACCTTTTACGTGTAAAATATATTGGGAACCTTTTTTTAAGGGGGAAGAAAAAGGAAATTGTCAGGAGTAGCACTGTGTTAATGTCCATGGATAAGTACTTGAGCTCATCACTTTTGGGTATAATAACTACTTTTTGCATGCTTTTGAGCTCAATTGCTTTCATTGAAGCAGCTCCACAAGGTTCACTCATCACCTCCATACCTGGCTTCACTGGCACCTTCCCTTCAAAACACTACTCAGGGCAAGTTCTTTTTCTTTTTCCTTTTCTTTTTACTTACACTACATATGTTCAGTTCGATTTTGTGGTTGTTGTTATGCATGGCTACCATCACTTTTGCAACGAAGCTATCTATATATATATATATATATGTTAATTTTGATGTTCAAGTTGTGCTGCTTGCTTAGGTATGTAAACTTTGATCAGAAGAATCTATTCTACTACTTCATTGTTTCTGAAAGAAACCCATCAAAAGATCCAGTTGTGTTGTGGCTGAATGGTGGACCTGGCTGCTCTAGTTTTGATGGATTCGTTTATGAACACGGTATGTATCTTAATACATGAAATAACATCTACCTAATTGTTCTATTTATTTAAGTATTTTTCAAGATTGATTAATGCTTAATTTTGTTGTCTTTACAACTTTACTTTACATTCTTCTCTTTCAATGACTTCATTTTCGATATCCATTAGCAAAGCAACATCAACTCACGCCTTCGCAGGCCAGCAAACTTCCCACCAAACAACACCAAATAAAACAGAATCTTCCTTCTTTTAATCCTACCGAGTTTGAACCGGTTACGGTTCAACCGGTTTAATCATCTAATACAGTCGGTTTAATATAATATATAAATAAAACTATTTAATAATTTAAACATTTAACATACATGATGACTAAATAAAATTGAAAGTATGATTTTTCATGTGTTGCTATAAGTTTAATTTTTTTAAAAAAATTATATCAAATACATAATAATATGAGTCGTTTTATTATCGCGGAGGATACAAAATAAACTGGGAACAATAACTTTAACTTTCGATTCATTACTAAATTATTTAGCTCAATAATTGTAAGGAAAGTGCATGCTTTAATTTTTTTTCACCTCTACTTAAGTTAATTTAGTAGGGTGATTAAGATCAGGTTAATTATTGGTCATCTTAAAGTAAAGTCTATTGGTTTAGTTAGGAAGTTGAGGATATGTGCATAAACAATCACAACCACTTCTTTTAAAGACAAAGACACCCTACTAATGCTATTATTGTTCTTCTTAATTTATCAATTAACATACATATATGTCATTTAAAATTTTAATTTTTTTCGGCAAATTGAGAGGGCATATGATTATCTTAGCATCGATAGACTGCACAATAGGAGATAACTCTCCCCTTTTAAATTGATGATGGCAGGAATTAAACCTCACACCGCATAATGCCTATAGAGAGAAGTTACCACTTGACTACCTCTCACCCACTTAAAATTTTAATTTTAATCAAACTAAAACCTTTTTATCTTTTTTTCAGCCTAAAAAAAATCATTGTTACATATTAATTTTACTACGTCAGTATTTTACACTGTGTGGGTACAAATTAGCATAAGAGCAATTGCTTAAATTGAAAAAAGATAAAAATGATTTTAGTGTGACCGAAATTAAAATTTTAGAAGTTTTAAATGAGAAATTGAATGTTTAGGATGACGGGTAAAATGGTAGTAATGATATGTATAAATTACCCACATATATAATTATATGATTATCTTGGTTGATCATTAAACTATTAATCGGATATCTAACAATTTATAATATAATTTTTTTTTTTCTTCAAACTGTTTTTTTTTTTTTTTTCCTTTCTTCATTTATTGTGGAAATTGTTTCAAGTATTAAATCTATGTATGCACCATGCAGGACCATTTAACTTTCAAGAAGGGCAGCCGAAAGGAAGCCTACCCATATTACATCTCAATCCATATAGCTGGTCCAAGGTCTCACATATATAAAAAAAATTTCGACTCTGTATCTTCTCCTTTGAGTTTTTTTTTTTTTTTTTTTTTTTAAATTATTAATTTATTTTGATAATATTAATATTTTTCTAGGTTTCAAATATCATATACTTGGACTCTCCTTGTGGGGTTGGCTTATCTTACTCCACAAACACAAGCATATATACAACTGATGACTTTCAAACTGCAGCTGATACACATACTTTCCTCCTTAAGGTAATTAATTACACATATCTTTTCCCAAAAAAAAAAAATCAAATTTGCAGATTTACAGTGTATTTTTTTTTTCTTGCAATGTAGACAATATTCTTCTAATTTATTTAATTAGAAAGGGCATTGTCCTTATTTATTATTTTGCAATAAATATTCTTAATCATATTTTTTGTTGTTTGAAATTATATGAACAGTGGCTTGAATTATACCCAGAATTTGTTAGCAATCCATTTTATATATCAGGAGAGTCTTATGCTGGAATTTATGTGCCTACACTTGCTTCTGAAGTGGTAAAAGGTATATACATGGTCTCTAATACATATGTATCTAAAAATTTAGTGACATATAAATATTTTTTTTTTCTTGTATATACTGAATTTTAATTTTCAATTTATTACATTTTTCCTGTAGGAATAATATCTGGTGTAAAACCCATTCTCAATTTCAAGGTATATTTCAATTTAATATATATATTTAAAAAAATATTTATTAGGGAGCAATTTAATATAGCTAAAAATGTGTGTGTATGTGTTTGTAAAATCATTTTTTAGGCTAATTAAAAAAATATATAATTTACATGTGCAGGGTTATTTGATAGGTAATGGAGCATCACATACTCAATTTGAAGGTCTCAAGGCTCTTATTCCTTTTGCTCATGGGATGGGTCTCATCTCCAATGATATTTTTGAGGTTTGGACTAACATATACATACATTTTGTTAAACCTTCTAAATACATACATACATGTGCATATACCCTCAAATTAATTTGGACAAAAATTTTCCCACAATTGAATCAATGAAAACTCTTGCAGGAAATTGAAAGTACATGCAATGGAAATTATAATAATCGTACAGCTAATTGTGACTCGAGCCTTAACAAATTTGAAAGGGTAAGACAATTTTCAACTACTTTTTTTTTTCTTCTTATTTTATTGCCAATGTTTTATTTTAATAATTAATGAGATTTGAGCGAGTGAAATTAAAATCGTCAACCTGATTATTACATTACGAATTTGAATTTCTTATCGAAAGCTCAATTTTCAACTCTATACATGTCTTATAGTGCAAGGACTAAAAAATTAATTATTCGACTGTTATTTACGTAGTCAAGTTAAATTAATTGTTAAAATATCTTTACCACTCTTATAGTCCTACACGGTTCAAATTCGATTAATCAAAGCCTATTGGATATGGTGGATTAAAAAAAATTCTCTTTATAATCTTGATAGTTCACATTTCACAACAACCATGATCAAAATGGTGTTATATATATACATATATAAAAATATTTTTCACTGTGAATCAGTGTCTAGTAGGGCTCAACATTTACGACATTCTTGAGGCATGCTACCATGACCCTGAAGCACAACAAAATGCTTCCAAAAACTCAAGCTTACCAGATAGCTTCAAGCAATTAGGAGCCACTAACAGGCCCCTTAAGGTCCGAAACAGAATGTTTGGTCGTGCTTGGCCTCTCTGGAGACTAGAAGAAAATGGCAACTTCCCCTTATGGTCTGAACTAGCAGCGCAAGGCAGTGTCCCATGCTTCGTAAGTGTATATATATATACACTTCTTGCTGTTGTGTATTCGATCTTCAATCTGACCTCCTGCGCTATGAGGCAGACACTGTTATCTTATAAAAAGAACTTTGGTTACTTGCAGAGCGATGTAGTTGCGACTGCATGGCTAAATGATGAATCAGTCAGAAAAGCACTTCATGCACAACCGGTAATTGAATCATCTATAAATCTACTCTTAACAGTGGTTATGTTGATGAAAATTCTCTTAATTATTTAAATCATGAAGAAATGTTCATATTCAACGATATTATAGAAATCAATTGCGGGTCCTTGGGAGCTGTGTTCAAGTAGAATAGATTACGGATATGGTGCTGGAAGTATGATACCGTACCATAAGAACCTGACAACACAAGGATATCGAGCACTCTTATACAGGTACATACACGTGTATCTATGATACTCAACTCAAATTAACTCATATTTGTAAGCTTTAATCTTTTTATAAAGAAGTAGTTGATTGTGGTATTCATATATGCAGTGGAGACCATGATATGTGTGTGCCTTTTACTGGGACTCAAGCATGGACTAGATCACTTGGATATAAGATAGTTGATGAATGGAGACAATGGTTGTCCAATGGTCAAATTGCTGGGTATGTTCATATTTATTTTTGCCAAATATTATCAAATTCTATAGCTTATATACGTTAATTTTATATTTTTTAAATTAATAAAGAGATTAAATTACCCAAATATTGATAGATTGTATAATAAGGACAGTCCTTCCCTTTTAAAACTAATGAAATGAATTTTAAAAATCGAAGGCAAGAATTTGAACTCTATACCTAGAGTGACTACTAGACTACTCTTTCATTAGCTGTTTAATTTAATATTTAATTCTTCATGCACTGGGAAAAAAAAAATTTCTTAGATGTTAGAATCTTATTTGTGGATTGATGATATTTTTACAGGTACTTGCAAGGATATGACAATAACCTTATTTTCTTAACTGTCAAGGTACGTAATTAATGAGAATAGATTAATTTTGCTATAGTATATTATCTGTTAATTATTGTTTGTTAAAGGTGCTAATAAGGGTAAGACCAATATCACATTTGATCAGGGTGCAGGCCATACAGTTCCAGAATACAAGCCACAAGAGGCATTGGATTTTTATACCCGTTGGTTAGATGGGGAAACAATATAATTAATCAATTCTCAAAGGAGAAAATTGCATAATTTTGAATGGGTAGAATTTTCAGAATGTTCATGATTTTCTCTATTATATAGAAATAAACTTCCACTCAAGCAAAATCTCAAATACGAAACTTGTGTATGAAGAGACAGACACGAACAAATTTTACCTTTCTTATATGATCCACTCAACTTAAATTTTAAAATAAATAAAATTAATGTGACAACTGGATATTGAAAGTTCAAATAAAAAAAATGATGAGTAGAGTCACAAGAAAACAAAAATGTTGACATGGTGAAGAAATTTTTGCACTGCATAGGAGACAATCAATGTCCCATCCTGGATTTAAAAGGCTAATCAGGCCACATCAACACAAAGTTGTTCATTTTTATTGTGGTTATCTAAATGTTTGCATAACTTGAATTTCTTTTTTTTTTTTTTTTTTTTTTTTTTTTTGGTGTTGCTACGCCTACACCTAACATCTAAAGACCAGTAGCTGACTGCAAGATAAAAATCAGACCTTCCATTCAAAAGCTGATCTCAAATATACGTAATAAGAAACATGTTTTCAGTGTATAATAGTGCACTGTAAAGTGTAATGTCTCCATCTGTACGCGAGAACTAACGGCACAAAAATATAAAAATTCCTTTCCATTACTGGCAAGAGATTGGCCTGCAAGGACAAGACAGCCCTGACAACGTGGACGACACAGAAATCGCAGTATTGTAAAGAATCTACCTGCCTGGGTATGTGGACAATGTTGTTTTCAAGGTCAGGTGGTACATGGTCTGTTGTCATGAATCGTACACCCATTACGCTTCCTGCTATAGTAAATCATTCCTGGTACTTTTTCACTTTACAGTCGATGATTTTAATATCATTTCTGGTACTTTTTCAATGATTTTAATATCGTTTCTGAAGGGCAAGACGACTTGGATTAATACAAGTCAGGATATACATATGTTGAGTTGTTTAAATCAAAACTGGAGACATTATCAGAATCGCTCATTTCTCCTCAAAAATATTATTAGTTACACCAACTATTCCTTACTGTAGAATCCATCAGTACTTAAATCATTTGATATTCGTGTTAATAAAAAAAATCACTTGGCCGTTAAGCTGATGTACACAGTCAACAGAAAACCATGAACAGTGGAAGACAAAATGCTGAATACACTCCTCAAGTCAACAATACCGGGAAGGTATGAAATCACAAAACCACAAAATAATCAAATTAACTTTTTCTCAAAAAAAAAAAAACTAACTTCTTCCAGTTATTCCACCTTTTTCTCACACCCACTTCCCAAGCAATTTAAGAGTTCCACAGGAATTCATGAAATCCACAGGAGTGAAAATGGTGGGGGCATCACTATGTGGTTCTCAGAGTTTTAGTCAAACAGGAACATATACATTTGTAGGCCTGATTGGCACCCTAGCCAACCATTTAGACCTCAAATATTATCTCATTCAATGAATTTCCATCGAAGATACTATCCTCTTATCAGTCAATTCCCACCTCAAGTTGGCTACTCCAAGCAGAAAGAACAGCAATGAAGCAGTTGCTTTCTTCTTTTAGTTAGTGCAAAAGAGATAGAAAATCTGCCCCTGGAAATAAATACATGTACCATATAGCATGGACAGTCCATATCAGAACATGACATGACCAAGGAAAGAAAATATCAGATTTACAAGTTGAAACTTGAAGGATGCTTCATTGTCACATATTTTTATGAACATGAACAAAAACCAACTGATCACACATGGAACCCGGAATTTGACCAAAAAAAAAAAAAAAAAGAATAGACGGAGAGTTGGATTTTACAAAAATTCCAATTCTACCCACGCTAGAGAGAGAAAGGACAATTTCCCAGACACACTAATATAGCCGGGCCCACCTCTCCGGTCCAAATTTAACAGTTTAATGGCCCTATGATTTTTTCCCCCTTCTGTCGAAAAATAAACCATGCAGAAATAAGGAAAAAAGAAAGAATAGAAATTAATCAAGAAAATTCAGGACTAACAAGACCTTTCTTTGCTTCATTTCCAAGCTTTTGCATCTCCGGCAGCCTTCTTATCTTCCTTCCCGGGCACAAACCTCGGCAAATTTAGTAAGGTGTTGACACGAGAGACTCCTTCAAGAGCAGACCACTCTATTCCACTTTCGGAGTGCATTTCATCTTGCTTTGAGTTATCCTCTTCTTCATTTCCATCTGGGAGCACCTCTTTTCCAGTCCGTACAGTACCTGAACGGCTCAATCCAGTGGGACCATCAGAATCATCCTCTTTCTGATTGGCAATGTCCGTTTGATCCTCTGAAGCAGGCTGCTCTTTGGTGTTGGTGTTGGCATTGGCATTGGCAATGGAAGCAGTAGATACATTGTTAGAGTCGAGGAAGAGGCACACTACAGCACAGTCGTCAACTTTGGAGGTTGGATACTTGTATCTCCAAGCTCTAACTGCCGACTCAACCAAGGCTCTTGCTGCAGAAGAACATCTTGGGACTGATGCTACAATGTCTACTACCTCTTTATTTGAGAGAACATCCCATATCTGCAATAAATCAAAACTCAATTAGAACCCAATAAATTGGAAAAGGCTAAATTCATACATAGTAGAGCGGACTTCATACTAGAACTAGTGCCTACCCCATCAGTAGCCAAGACTATAAATTCATCCCTCTCACTTAGGCGCCGAAAGGATATGTCAGGCACAGAGATAAGGCCAAAATCCTTCAGGCAGAAATCTCCAAAAGCCCGTGCCATGGCTAGGCCAGGAGAGTCATTGTTTGGCAGCCAGACTCTAGCTACCTCAGGTTCATCCTGAAGAGCAAAAACTCGCCCTTTACACTTCCGAATTCTTTCCGCTTCCGCTGTAATATCCAATAAAAAAGAAAATAACATAAGCCAAAAATGGAGGACAATAAAAATGAAACAAAATCAAGTCAGTATTTCATTTTTTCCTCATGTTAGAATCTGTTTATGTAGTAAACAAAACCAGCGAAGATCCTGAAAGAAGAATTATAAATGTGCAATTGCAAACATATTATGCAAATCTATTTTAAAAAAAAAATCCATTTCACCACGCTGCTGATCTCATATAAGCCTCATGCCAACCATCTTCAATATAATTCCCTACCACCAGCTATGTTTGGACTCGTGCAGTCCTCCAAATCCCCACTGGACAGTGCAAAAGTGCCCTCTATCCAGCATATAACCTTTGGTTATAATCTTTATTATTATGGTCCTCAGTTTGCGAAGTGCATGTCTACTCTCGATCATGCCATCATGCTCCCTTAGTTTTCTCTTGCTCACAATCAATTTGACAACATGTGCCTTAGCATCCTCAACTACAATCAACGTTTGAGACAGTAACTAATTGCCTAACTGCTCTTGGTTTAGATAATCTAATCCAAAGATCTAATTGCTAATCAGAAAATATTTAAGCATATTGAAATTCCCCTTATGAAATAAATTCTTAACATAAACTATACAATCAAAATCATCAAAATTATGTTAGTGTGAAGGTGTATCATGCATGTTCCCAGCTTTTTCCAAATCATGGCCCACCAAAAGAAGCTAAAGAAGAAACAACTGCAGTATTCATAAGCAGTCTCAAAAACAACGCCAAAGAGGGCCTTAGATGACATATAGATATGCAAAGGTGGAATCAAGAAATTTCTAGATAGGTTTCTTACCATCTCATCAAACATTCTGACAAGAATGGACTGAACAGATGAGAAATGGAAGACTTGGTTTTGAATATTGGGAATATCGGGTTAAGTTCCTAGGGACCTTAAAAGGGCAAGATTTATGTGCTCTTTGGTTGCTCAGTAGAACGTGTATGATATATATTGTCATGTGCATAAAACAAATTATAATGAATTCTAGTCCATGGCATGTAAATGGATTAACAGTTCCTCCTTGCCAAGCCAGGACACAATTGCAGAGTGCAACCATGGTTAGTATAAGAAGAGTTGGCAGTAACTTATTGTTATTATGAAATAAAGCATGGGAAATCACCTGGAAGATTTGGTTTGAGATCAACAGTCAACTGAACTGCCACAAGAGAGTCATCTTTGTCCCTTGTACCCAATACTGCTCTGGAATCCCCAACATTACCAACAACAAGATTCTGACCCTACAGGGAAAGCAAGCCAAACATTATCAAGAAGGATGCTTGAAAATTTCAGATCTTATAAACTAGAAGTTTTTGACGGTGTAGCAAGAGAAAACCTGCTTGATCAGTGTAACCGCTGTTGTCCCACTGCAAAAGCAATCAATATTGTTATGCATTCTAAGTTCCCTGTCCATGACTTTGAAGGCCTTGAGAAATGACTCTTTCAGTGTCTGAAAAATCTCTGGATGTTTTATATTTTCATCAAGATCAACAGAAGCCCTGGATTCTTCATCTGCAGATACAAAGGCAGTGTCATCGGAGTTCATGCTCCCTACACTATTAAGGCTAATCTCTTTGAGAACATCCTCGGTGGTTACAGTCACTTCCAAATGGGTATTAAGTTTCAGGGGAAGATAATCCCTCACTCTCTTAGCAACCATATGACCATAAGGACCATGTCCATCAAAAACCCCGCAAAATACTGTATCTGCCCTTGATCCGAAATTCTGCAAATCCACACATTCAACACAGTGAGAATATTTGTTTGTTCAACTTCTCAAATGCAAAGACATTGAGATGCATTTTAATGTCAAATTTCAATAAAGAAAAAAAGTGCATATTGAACAATGAAGATAATACTTATTACAAGACCTCTTAATCAGTATTCTGCAAACAGGGTGCATGAGGGACAAAGTTAAGCAGAACGTTTTGGCCTTTGCTGACCCCAGAAATAGCTATAGTGATAACCTATTCTGGGAGGGGAGATATTTGCATATTCATATACTGTCTGAAGTCTGCCAGCATTTATACCCATCAAGAACATAAATGCTTTCAGCTTGGTATTCATCAAGTGTTTTCAAGTTATTGCAAATTAAAAATGTGTATATACATAATTCTCACATCTTACAGCAGTATCAAAATTATTGTCAGTGCCTTATCTTCAAAACACAATCCTAACCAACTTGCAGCAGAATATTCTTTTGGTAACAAAGATCTGGGCAAAATGCAACCAAATTAGGTAGAAAAACTAGAGGCAATTATTATCAAACTCATGGCTTTTTCTTTGAACAAGCACAATGTCCTCTCTAGCTAATTCTGTAATTCTCTCAAGAAAGAACATGCATGTTTTGAGGATAAAATGAGAATTGCAGATGCTAAGTAGAAATCACAACTATACTAGGAACTGCAGCGAATGAATTATAATATTCAAGAAGCATAATATCCAATAGCTGCTTGTTTGCAAAGCTAACCAAGAAACACACAAGATAATTAAAAAATCTGTTTGACTTCTAATATTAGACAATTTCAAGAAGAAATGAGTATGTAAAGAAAATGAAATAAAAGATGCAAAGAGCTAACCTCCCAAACAATCATGGCATCCTGATTGGTCCCTTTCTTGCCTTGTTGGGTAAAGAGTGAAGCAATATCGCTAGAACCATTCAAGAACAGCCTCCCAGGAATCCTATGCAGGGGTTCTTCCCTCCGATAGTCAAACGAAGAATTCCTTGACCCTGGTCTCTTCTTTGAGTTCTTCCTTTTCCTGACACCATAACCAGGAGAAGAAGGTGTACCAGGGCGAGGGCTCCTGCTTTCTGCAGACAAGCAGGACCCCATCCTGAGGGCCCTGATAATATTTAATATGCACTCCAGACCAGCCACGCAAAAGTGCCCACTATTTTCTGAAGACGGATCCGTAAGAACTGATTGGTAAAGATCTTTAAAAGTTTTCTTGAATTCACAGGCCAATGATTAGATTGGATTGGATTGATCAACCAATCAAATCGACCTCACCCTTAAACTGATCAAATAACAGCTCTTCAAAATTCAAGCCTATAAACCAACTGAATTCACCTTCATCAACCTCTAGAATATAAGAATAAAAGAGCAAATCTAAAAGCCCTTTTGAATTCAGAGCCTAGATGTTGGACCAATGAGACATCATCAAACCTCTTTAAACAAGATTCTATAAGCAAATCGCAACATACCGTTTTTGAACTCACTATCTGAGAACCAATCTGTAGCTTAGATTTGCCTTGAAAACCAGCACCTTGAAAAGCTTTGAATTGTGCAATCCACAAACAATAAGCAAGAACAGAATAGAAATTGCCAAAGCTAAAATACTTGCAACAGAAGGAAAAGACACTTTTGTTTTCTTAAGGACAAGAATCTTCACTACCTCTTTATTTCTATTTTATGTCAGAAATGCATAATAGAAAAGCTAAAAAGGCAATATATTTATAATAATAAAGACCAGATCTATATAAGAAGATCTATGGCACAAAAACAAAAGGCTTTTTCCTCCAAAAAATGAAACCCCTTCAACACAAACACAGAAAAAAGACACTTTTTATTTATTTATTTCAACAACTGTTCCTCACCAACCTCAATTGTAAATCCCACCAATTCCAACAAACAAGAAAATCAGCTTCAAATCTACAACAGAGAAAACCCTTCTCCCAGATCAAGAATTGATTGTAGCAAAACAACCCAGTAATGATGTAAAAAAATGGGCGGAAACAGAGAAGCAGAGCTCAATGCTGGGCATTAAAAAGAGATGGTTTTTGCATTAAAGACAAAGAAAAAATGGGTAAAAAGATTGGATATTTTTTGGAGTGTGAATTGGTTGAACAGAGAAATGAGAAAGGCAGACTTTAAAGTTGGAGAAATAATAGGAACCACTAATTAACTGTGAAACACAAAAACAAAGAAGAGAAGCAGCAAGCAGCAAAATTTGCATAAAAACCGCTCTCTTTTTTTCACATAAAAACCGCTCTCTTTTTAATAATAATTAAATTTTTTTTTTTGGGAGATGGGCAGATTGATATATAGATGGAGAAGACAACTCTAGAGAGAGAAAGTAGAGTCTCTCTCTCCTTATTTGTCCGTCACTTTCACAAAAGGTTTCAGATATGGCAGGAAGAGAAGACTCTCACAGATCTCTTCCTATCCTACCAACAACAATAACAATATTATAATTATTATTTGCATTTAGAAAATAGAGAGTTTATTATTATTAATTTTTATGTATATTTTTAATTATATCATCTAATCATCAAAGGCGGCCATACATTTTTCTTTTACAATTTAATTATCTGGGTTGGAAAAAAAAAGAAAAAATGGAGATAAAAAATTATTATTATTAGAAAATGAGATATAGAATTTATATCATAAAACTGTCCTTAAATGATCACTTTCTTTAAGATTATCCCATAGTGAAAGTTTGAATTTCATAAAATAAAATAATAAAATCAATTAAATGATGTGATTTATTGAGAGAATCGACCTATTATGTGGTTCATTAATATTTAAATGATACGATTTTTTCATTATTTATAAAGTCAGCTATTAATTAAAAAAACAACTAGTAATTTATTATAACAATGTTATGAGTAATTACTCATAATTATTCTGTCTTCAATATTTTTTCTGCTAAATTTGATTTATTTTTTGAAATTAGGATAGTATTTTGCTAGTTAAAAAATATTTACACCCAACTAAAATAAATTATGTAATTTTTTTCAACTAAAAAAACTATTTTTTTTTAAAGAAACTAAAAAAAAAAAACTATTTTGAGCTATGTCATTATACTACGTATTCTAATATATTAAAAATTAAAATATGATATCTATTGTTATAAATTTTAATAGAATGTTTATTATTTAAAAATTAATAAGTGGATATATTAGTAAGAATTAATTTTTACTAATTTACTAGCTATTTTTTATTGTCTAAATAAGTAATTGTATGATAAAATTTTGGATAAACTTTTATCTTTTAATTGTCTAATTTTTTTTTTGAAAAAATAGTAATCTTTTAACTGTCTAATTAAGTAATTATTAAGTAGTTGTCTAACTCTTTACATCTCTTTTACTTGTTATTTGTTTTTTGAAATTGATTTTATCCTTTTGGGCAGTTGGACAATTTGTTTCTGCGGCCTTTAAAGCACCAAAAAAAAAAAAAAAAAAAAAAAAAAAAAACCAAAACCGTGAAAGATGTGATCTTAGATACCATAGCTTTATGCAAAGTAAACCGTCCATTAGAACACAGTAAAAATTCATTATTAAGTTTAAAAAAAAAAAGGTTTTTTTTTTTTTTTGGAAATTTAAAAGGTATTATTATGTCATAACACTAACAATTTGGCCCATTTCACAAAAGACAAATGATTGAACATGCTCTCAAATAGTCTCTCAATGGAGCATGGATTAATTTAGCTTGTTTAGTGTTATGATTTAACATATATAATTATTATTAATTTTGAACTGTGGATATAAAGTTCAAAAATGAATTAAATAACCAATTTCAAAGTTTGGTAATAAAATTCTCATGTGTATGCTTTTTTTTTTATTTGAATATTTTTGTGCAGGTAGCTTGTTATAATGAATAAGAGAAATAAAATTTAAAATAATATATGAAAAAAAATATTTATGTTACTTGACTTTATATACATAAATTAATTTAGTTAACTTAAAAAATAATGCATACTACTTAAGGTTAAGTAGTGTAATAGTATAAATTTTTTTAAGACATTTATAGATTAAGAGTTTAATTTTTATTTTTTCTGTTTTCGATTAAAAAAAAGTACATGCTAATTTCTTAAATGAATTTAATGGATAGACGTCAAGCTAAAGACTAATTTTTGTGTAAGATATTGAACTTCAGCATTATAATATAAAATGTAAAAGGTTGAATTATTCAAATGAATTATTTATTTTTAATAACTATTCTTCCATGTATATTTTTAAAATAATAAAAAAGCACGTATTTGATAAAATTATTTAAGTTCTTTATATTATATTGAGTTTAAAAATAATTTTTATTCATACTTTATAGTTATAGTTGATTTGTTCCAATAATATAACCATAGCTGGTCTAATAAAATTTATTCAATATGAATTTTTTGCTATAAAATATTATTTTTATATATAAAAATTTTATACCATTAAATTAATTATTTAAATTACTAAAAACTATTTTTAAATTTTAATTATATAAAATAGAGGTGAAAAATGATTTGTAGTGAACTTAAAAACAACGTATATAACTAACAAAAAGATAATCAAGTGATAATTCTTTTTTCAAGATATTATAAAATATAAAATTTAAATTTTGTCGTCGTTGATTTTTTTTAACAAATAGAAGGTCAAGGGAGGTGTAATTAAACTTATAACCTCAACCTTATAATATTCATTACTTGAATCATTATAATATATAAATAGTGGCTATAAAAAGAAGATGATGTCGTCAATTTAAAAGAAAAAAAATTATCACTTATTTTACTGTTCATTAATGCATAAATTACATAATCTCTTTGTTCTCTCACTTATGAAAATATGATACTCATAATACTTTTAAAAAAAAAATGTTGAAGTAATGTTAATTAACTGTGAAAATGATTTCGTTTCTTCTCTAACTGTGGGGAAGAAAACCATTTTTTATTCATGAAATAATTTTGTCGTGGACTTAAGTGGCCGGCAATTTATCTTCAACGACCACAAAAAAATATTATAAAAATATAGTTATTATTATTTTAACTATAGTAATTTTTTAATTAAATTTTACTATAGTTTTAGGGTCTACTTGTGATTGGAAGTTGATCAGGCTAAAATGAATGTTTTTATTGAAAAAAAAATACATCACTAAAGATGCTTGTGGAACCAATTGAAAATGAACTTGGTGGTATCAAGAATAGAATGGATCAATGAACCAGTTGAAAATGGATTTGGTGATATCAAGAATGGAACGGGCCAATTTTATTGACAATATAAGAGTAGTCATTCCTTTCCATGAAGGGACTTCAGCCATCAGGATTTTGCCAATCTTTTTCAATTTAAATTTATAAATTTAAGAAAATAGTATAAATTCCATAAAATATGTATTTGAAATTTAAGTTAAACCCTTAGTTTTTCATAAGTTGTCACTCATAGATCAAATGGTTTATGGTGAAACGCCTGTAACCTTAGATTATGAATTTAAATTTTAGAATGTCCAAAATTAAGATTTTTGATTCTTGATGTCTCACACTCTATAATAATAATAATAATAATAATAATAACAATAACAATAATAAATAATATAATAGATATTGTGATAGATACATATATAGAGTGTATTCTCGGTGTAATTACCAATTGTTATTAAAAAAAAAATTTCAGAAGTTTACTTTTTTCTTTACTTCTGGTTATTGTTTAACTTTCAGGAATAATTGGTTCTGTAATTATCTATGCAATCTTGTGTAGTTTTTGTCCTTGTTACAAAATCAAAATCAAAATCAAGATCAAGTTCTTGTTACATTTGTAATAATAATAATAGATTAAAAAATTTAATTTTAAAGGGAGAAAAATTTGGTCTAACTTTTTTTTTTAAACTATATCAATTTAAAGTTTATCAAACTCTGATTAATTAGATTTAATCTACATAAAATTAAAAAAATGATAAAATTTTTTTAATAATTAATTTAATGTGAATATATATATTACAACTCAAATTTAAAATATTTTTTAAATAAAAATAATTTTTAACTGTTGATTTAATGGTTGTTGATAAATTTTTGTAAATCGGCTTCAAAAGCATATAACGATTTTATTTATATTCAGTAATGACTTTTGCTAAAGTGGCGATAGAAATGCCCAACCGAAGTGAGTTGGACGGTGAGGCTTTTGCCATACCGAGAGCACCTTCAGGGGATTTTAAATCCTTTCGAGGCCACCTGTACCAATAAAGCTTAAATTTTTTAGTCTAAGCCGAGGTATTCCAATCCGAATCTAAAAAATTGTAAAAAGTCTTGGACTAAAAATATTTTTGTTTGCACACTCTAGGATACATGTATATATAATAATAATAATAATAATAATAATAGTTGTTGATAATTCTAGTAGTTCATAATATTTGTATTTGAAATGATAACAGTAAAAATAAATAATAAAAAACGTAACGATAAAAATTAATTGAAGATGAAGGGTCAAGGTCAAATCATTGTTGGTTGGTCGCCAATTTATCAATCCCTCTGACCATATAGTAAATAAATAATTCTTTTCTAGTCAATAAAACTTCACATTTTGGTCAATATTGCCGCAATAAAACTAAAGTGACATTGCATAGTTTGTAACATCAACACGATCAATAATAACTTGCAATGAAAAGTTTCAAATCAAACAAAAATGAAGTCCAACTCAAAATTAAAAATTCAAATATTTTTAAGAGCTTTTAAATTTTGTTGCAACTTCAATTGAACATAGTTTTTGACTACATAAATGAAAAGTAAATATGTAATATGTATTTAAATAATTTAAGAGAAATTTTGTTACAATAATATTCAATATTTGGTAGTTATTCTTAGAGTTGAAAATGTGAAGCTCGTGAACTTTATTATTCATAATTGTTCCTTTTATACAACAGTTATAACTAAACTAATATCAGCTAACCAATTGCATTGTGCCAGCCGTTTGATAAGTTAGTTACATCAATATATCTATTATGTATTTACATAAAACTATATCAGCTAATGAAAACCAACAGATCAAACACAATCAAACATGATGATGATGATACTGATGATGTAACTAATCAGAGTAGTGCAACAACTAAGTAATAGCAGCAGCAGCAGGTAGCAATAGGTGATATTTTATGAGAGCCCCCCTCAAGATGGAGTGTATAGATCATGTAAACCCATCTTGACAAGAGCAACTTTGAACTGAGGGGCGGTGAGAGCTTTAGTAAGACAGTCAGCAAGTTGAAGATGAGTACAAACGGGTAAGAGATGGATAAGATGTCGTTGTAACTACTGTCGAACAAGATGGTAGTCGATTTCAATATGTTTTGTTTGTTCATAAAAAATAGGATTCTCAGCGATCTTAATGGCGGAGGTGTTGTCACAATAGATGAGAGCTGGGCCAAGTTCATAGTGAAAACATAAAGCAAATATTGTAACCACTGCAACTCACAGGTGACATGAGCTAACACACAATATTTAGCCTCGGCGAAAGATCGAGAAATGGTCTGTTGCTTCTTCGATTTCCAAGAAACAAGGGCAGAATCGAGAAAAACATAATACCTGGTAATGGAACAATAAGTATCAACACAATAAGTCCAGTCTGAATCAGAGAAAGCTTTCAACTTAAGATCATTATCAGATGGAAAAAATAGACCTTAGCCTGAACTGCCTTTCAAATAGCGCAACAGATGGTGAGTAGCACGAAGATGGACATTAGTTGGACAGTTAAAAAATTGAGAAACCTGTCGTACAACAAAGGAAAGGTCAGGCCTAGTTGTGGTAAGATAAACAAATTTACCAATGAGCCTCCGGTAAGCAGTATTATCAGGTAGAGCAACCCCAGAAGTTTTAGAAAGCTTGGAGTTAACTACCATCAGTGTACCAATAGGTTTAAAATGCAGGAAACCCGTATCATTAAGAAGATCGAGCACATACTTCAGCTGACAAAGATTAATTCCTTGTTGAGATCGAGCAACCTTAAGACCAAGGAAGAATTTAAGATTACCAAGATCCTTAATCTGAAATTGCTCATGAAGAAAATGTTTAGTGGCTTGTATTTGAGCGAGATCAGTTCCAGCTAGAATTACATTGTCGACATAGACCAACAAAGCTAAAAACTTACCTGAATTCCATTGTAAAAACAAAGAAGGATCCGAGGTTGCTTGAACAAAACCTTGAGCAAGTGGAGCAGAGGTTAATTTTGCATTCCACTACTTAATAGCTTGCTTCAACCCATATAAACTTTTGATTAATTTACAAACTTGGCCAGGTGTTGTAGAAGTGAAGCCAGGAGGCAACTCCATGTAAACTTCTTCATGAAAATCACCATGCAAAAATGCATTATTGATATCCAATTGATGTAAAACTAGTTTATTAGCAGCTGCACGAGTTAATAAAATTTGAATAGTGCTCATTTTAACAACTGGGGAGAAAGTGTCAAGATAGTTAATGCCCGATTTTTGAGTGAAACCTTTAGCGACCAACCGCGCTTTATACCGAGTAAGAGACCCATCAACATTATATTTTATTTTGTAAACCCACTTACTGTCGATAGGCTATTTGGATTCTGGTAATATGGCTAATTCCCAAGTGTGATTAGCTTGGAGAGCTGAAAGTTCCTCAAGCCTAGCTTTCCGCCAACACTCATGTTGAATAGCTTCATTATAGGTTTTAGGTTCTGTCATAGTTGTGATTTGAGAAACATAAGAAAGATGAGTTAGTGAAAGATGCTTATAAGAAATAACATGATTAATGGGATATGGTGTGGATATATCAGTATAATAATCTTGGAGATAGGTAGGAGGTCGTGTAAGTCTGGTAGATTTTTGGGTTGGCAAAGAAGAAGAAAAGACATCATCAGTGGAACTAGAACTTGGTGAGCTATTTGGAGTAAGGATAGATGTATTCTACAAGTCTGAATCAACAGTAAATTGGTGATATGTATTACAGTCATCAAGAGAAAATTTGGTATTAGAAAGAAAAGGGAAATTTTTGCTCCTTGAATTGAATATTTCTTGAAACATAAACTTGTTTTGTAGACAAATCATAAACATGAAAACATTTAGAAGAAGAGGGATAACCAAGAAACACGCACTTTGTTTCTCTAGAATCAAATTTTTGTAAATGGGACTTTGGAGGAGTAACTAAACATTGAGAACCAAAAATCTGTAAGTGATCAAATTTTAGAATTTTTCCAAATAAAACCTGGTGAGGTGTCATATTTTAAAGTAATGGAGAAGGAAGTCAGTTAAAGAGGTAAGTATCATGAAGAATACAATCTGTCCAAAACACAAGAGGGACATTGGATTGAAAACAAAGTGCACGTGCAACATTCAAAATATGTTGATGCTTTCTCTCAACAATACCATTCTGTTGAGGTGTATACACATAAGAAGTTTGATGAATAATGCCTTTTGAATTGAAGAAATAAACCATATCAAACTCCTTACCGTGATCAGACCGTATGCACTTAATTATGACACTAAACTGAGTTTTAATTAAATTGTAAAAGTTTTCAGCTAAGGTTCGAGTCTCCAATTTATGCTTCATCGAAACAACCTAACGACTCTTATTTTTTACAATAGTGAGGAAATACTGATGACCATACACTGAGCTAATTGACATGGGAACCCAAATATCCACATATATAAGATCAAAACAATGAACATATATAGTTGAACTAGTAGGAAAAGACAGTTTTCATTGTTTACTAAAATGACATATTTCACAATTGGATCTATCAATAGTGATGGAAGGATGAATTTTCTTTAAGGCTTGCATTCTTGGTACATAAGGATGACCAAATCTGAAATGCCACAAATTGATGGAATTCACTTTATTGAAATGACTCTAGGAAGATGATTGTGTAACATTGAATGTTGTTATTGTATACTCAGGCTCATGGAACAAATACAACCCCTCTGTTTCCTCAGCTATACCAGTCACTGTCCACTTCTGAATGTCTTGTAGATAACAAATGGAAGGAAAGAAAATTAGGAAATAATTTGAGGTTTTCATGAGTTTGCTAGCGGATATAAGATTAAAAGTAAATTCCGATACACATAAGACATCATGTAAGATCAAATTAGATGTCAAATGAATATCACCAATATAGGATACAAAAGTAGTTTATTTCTCATGAAATATCACCTACTGCTTCCTGCTACTGTTACTATTACTTAGCTGCTGCACTACTCTGATTGGTTATATCATCAGTATCATCATTATCATGTTTGATTGTGTTTGATAGTTTAGCATATATATCTAAAACAGATCTACAGCTTGTAAATTTTGTAGTTGAATTAGTGATATGATCTGTAGTGCCAGTATCCAAGATCCAAACGTACTTGGGTATATGTAATGCACCTGAGAACACCTTAGGTAGATAAGTGAAACTTGTTTTTGGCAAAGGATCAAAACCAACAGTTATGCTACTAACAATTGGTGCATTAACTGTAGAATTGGCATTCTTTGGTATAAGTTCTAATAGCTAATGATATTGCTCCTTAGTAAAGCTGAATTGAGAAGAATATGAGTGTGCAATATCAATTAAAGCTTGCTTTCCTTTAGCATCCTTGACATTCTTTAATGAATCCACTTTAGAAGTTTCAACAAAAACACCAACCTAATTTGCTATTCCAGCACAATTTTTACTTGAGGATTTAAAACCTGGAGGATAACCATGTTCTTATAGCACTGATCGAAAGAATGGCCATAAAAACCACAAAATGAGCATGTCGATTTTTTGCCTGAAGTAGCATTATGAAACCTTTTAGATGTAGATGACTGAGCACTCTTGCTTGTATATAACACTGTAGACTCATTCACATCTTGATCCAGAATGCCTCTAATTTTCCTTTCATGTTGCAAAACTAAAGAAAATAGTCAATTAATTGCTGGTAGCGTATCCATGATCAAAATATGAGATTTAATAGTAGAAAATTCACCATTCAGACCTTTTAAAAACTGAATCACACGATCTTGTTGATGATAGTTCCTTATAATGTCAAACGCATTGCAAGCACATTGAGGTATGCAAAAGCAAGAAGGAAGAGGTCTCAAATTTGTGAGTTCATCCCAAAGGATCTTCAAGTGTGTATAATATTTTGTAACCAACCTGGCACCTACTTTAATGAAGATATTTCCTCTTGTAAATTAGAAATCCTCACAGCATCACCTCTTGAGAATCGATCATAGAGATCTTTCCACGAATCATAAGCATAATCTATCCAAATCAAACTTTAAGATATAGTCGGTGAAATGGACTTCATCAACCATGGAAGAACCATGGTATTACAACATTCCCAAGCTGCAAAACTTGCATCTTCTAGTTTAGGAACTGTAATCGATCCATCAACAAACTTAAGTTTGTTCTTTGAGATCAAAGCCATTCTCATTGATCTAGACCAAGTGTAGTAATTATTCCTTGTCAATTAGCATAAAGTAAGAACAAGAGAGGGATTTTCATTTGGATGTAGATAATACGAATTTGCTGGATTATCCTCTGTATGATTTGTATTCTCCATTGAAAGAGCTATCAAAATCTGGTTTTGAAAGTGAAATCGGTGAAGAAAAAAGCTTCAAGAAATGATGTTTATTTGGCGAGAAAATAATCGCAGCTTCCAAGAAAGTGAGAGAAAATTTTAGAGCTTTTGCTCTGATACCATCTCAGAGTTGAAAATGTGAAGCTCGTGAACTTTATTATTCATAACTGTTCCTTTTATACAACAGTTATAACTAAACTAATATCAGCTAACCAATTGCATTGTGCCAACTATTTTATAAGTTAGTTACATGAGTATATCTATTGTGTATTTACATAAAACTATATCAACTAATGAGAATCGTCAGATCAAACACAATCAAACATGATGATGATGATACTGATGATGTAACAAATCAAAGTAGTGCAACAGCTAAGTAATAGCAGTAGCAACAGGTAGTAGTAGGTGATATTTCATGAGAGTTATAAGAGTTCTAATTAATTTAGATTGAATTGGATAAACTCATAAAGGAAAAAACTCCCCTAAGTTTTTTTTTTATTATGAAAATTTGAATTCAAAACTTTATTTAAAAGAATTCAAACTTTATTTAGTTTATAAAGAGAGTATTTATTTTTTACCAATAACTGCTGAGATCAGCTGGTAAATTATTGTTCTTGTTTGAGCATATATGGAGTTGCTTTAAATTAGTTGTTAACTTTAACAACCTTTACCGTTCTTGTAGTTTAATTCGTATCGAACTGAATTAATTAGAATTTAGTAGCATTTAAATATCAATGTTGGTCAATTAAATTTACAATTTCATTATGTTTGGATTCAAAAGATTTGAGCACAAATTTAAATTTCAATTAATTTTTTTGTTTGGAAACTACATGAATGTGTATTTACAAGGATGTGTTTTCAAATCCACAATAAATTTAAAAGCTCATTTAAAAAGGAAGATGAATTATATGGATGGTTACTAAACTTTGTATTTAATTATGATTTAGTTACAAAATTTTAATTTATATCTTTTCAGTTACTGAATTTCTATTTAGGTTTCACATATATTTCTTATAAAATTTTTTGGTCCATAAACAATTTAATATTACCATTTTAGTCCAAAATTTAGAAATAACATACAAATAAGTCCATGTATCATCCTTAAATTACAATCATAAATTATTTAAATACAATATAATATATAAATATTTTATTATTAATATATAGTTTGTTATATGTAAAAATTTGAAATAATGTTTCAATAAAAAATAAAAATTAAATTTATAAATCATTTGAATATAATAATATAATATACAAATATTTTGTTAATTTATAGTTTATTTTATAAAATTTTAAAAAGTAAGATGAATATTAATATATGTTTTATTTTCTAATTGAATAATGTTTCTACATTATGTTTAAAATGAGGTATTTTTCCCTTAAGATAGTTTCTAGCTTTTTCATTACTTTTTATATGAATATAGAAAATAGGGACTTATTTGTACATTATCTTATGATTTTGGACTTAAATAGTAATATTGAACTATTTATGGACCAAAAATATTTATAAAACTACTTATGAAATCTAAATAGAAACTTAGTCACTAAAAAGATACAAATTAAAGTTTTGTAACAAAATTGTAATCAAACACAAAAGTTCAGTGATCATTTATATAATTTACCCTAAAAAAGATTTGAATTACATATAATTACATGTTATTTGAAATTTTTCTATTTTTTTGAAAAAAGAAGAAAACTTTCGTTAAGAAATATCGTTCAAAAGCACATTCACAAGGAAATCTCGAGGGTTAAATACCACTCCACACAATTTGACATTGAAAGTGCAGCTCTTGCAATAGAGTGAGTTGCTGCATTCTCAAATCGTCTAACAAACTTAAAGTGAATATTATGAAAATCCAAAGCTAAATGCTTAACATCATCAATAAGCAATCCAAAAGGAGAACAAGTAGAAGTGCTTAAAATGTGATTTATAACAACCTGGGCATCGAACTCTATAACTACATTATCCAAATCCTTTGTTTTCAGCCAGCTCAACACCTCTCTAATGCCTATGACTTCAGCTTCTTTAAGAGTTAGAACACCCATCTAGAACCGACTAAAAACATATAATAAATCACCTGCAGCATTATGAACTACCCAACCCCAACCCACACGGTTCCCTGCGTCTGAAATAGCCGCATTAACATTGACAGCTAAAGTAGATCCCATAGGCTTAACCCACTTCATGTTCTCTTCACCTAGAGCAGTTGTGTGCAGTGAGCATCTCAAACCTACATACTCCTTTGAGCTTCAAGGCATTTATGTAAACCAATGCAGTAAAATTCAAAATCTGATTAGCACTAAAACATTTTGCATTCCAAATACACTAATTCCTATTAAACCACAAAGACCAACATAACATAGCCCACATGCTGCATTTCTCAAGATTTAGATGAGAAACAACATGCGAAGCCCAATCAAGAAAAAACTATAACTATGTTCATCATTATTGGTAGACCACTGCACCACATTAAGATCGAAGCTTCCCAAACTAATATGGTAGCATTACAATCAAACAGAACACGCTAAATAGATTCAAAAGAAGAATTACAGATTTACATACCAAGTCAATACCAATAAGCCTACTGATAAGCACATCTGCAGTAGGAAGAATATTGTGACAAGCCTACCAAACAAAATTTTGGACTTTAGCTGGAACTTTAATCTTCCAAAGCTTATGCCAAAAGCCATGAAAATCACAAACAACTTCCTCTTGGATCATATGATAGGAGCTCTTAACTGAGTATTTTCCATTCATTTCACTTTCCCAAAACCACTCATCCTTCACCCTCCTCCTAGAAAGAGGAATCCGCAAGATTAACTCCTGCTCATCCAGATAAAAAATATCCTTAACCATAGACTCATCCTACCACTTCTCCTCTATAGAGAAAAGAGAGGAGACCTTTTTACATGCAACATCAGGATGGAGACAAGTTTTAACTAGACCTTGATGGACACTCAACAACCATGGCTCTGACCCTATACATACATCATCACCTGACCCTAGTCTTAACCTATAGCCTTTCTTAACCCACTGTTGAGCAGCCTACAGGCTACCCCATATAAAACTGGGTTTACAAGCCAAATGAGCAGTTAGAAAGCTACCATTCTTAAAATATCGAGCCTTAAAAATTTTGGAAATAAGAGATTGAGGCTCTATAAGGAAACGCCACCCCTGTTTACCCAACATTACTAAATTAAAATTCCTCAAATTCTTAAATGATATACTTCTCGCCCCTTTATGCTTGCACATACGATCCCACCGTAACCACCTAATGCCCTTACCATTGTTACACCACCAAAAAGAGTTAAATATGTGCTCTAACTCCTCGCACAACTCCATAGGAAGTAAGAAAATGTTCATAGAAAAATTTAGGACTTCTTGCACTACAAGTTTAAGTAAAATTTCCTTACTTGCCCTTGAAAGAAGCTTGTTATTCCAACTATGTAACCTCTGTCGCACTTTATCTTTTATAAAACCAAAAATAGCTTTCTTGTCCCTCCCAATCAGTGAAGGAAGACCAAGATATCTCCCTTGGTTGTTTGTGGCTTGAACTTCAAGAGTTGGATAAATCTCTTGTCTGGTATCTTCTTTTACATTTGCGCTAAAAAGAATAGCAGATTTCTCAAAATTAACAACCTAACCAAATGCCAGTTCATACACCTTTAAAAAAATTCTTCACAATATGATTCTCATTTGCAGTGGAAGTAAAAAAATAGATAACAACCATTAACGGAAAATAAATGGCTAATAATTAGAGCACCTCTAGCTATTCTGCACCCATTCCACATTCTAGCAGTTTCTTTTTTTTTAATAAGTGCATTAAAACCTTTTGCACAAAGGATAAATAGGTAGGGAGACAATGGGCATCCCTGTTGGACACCCATTTGCAGCACAACAGGCCCTAATTCATCACCTTTCCCTATAATGAAGTACTGAACTGAACAACTACATGCCATGATAAGATTTATCCATTTTGACCGAAACCCAAATCTGCACAGCATATCACGAATAAAATGCCACTCAAAGTGATTGTATGCCTTGCTCATGTCAATCTTAAGAGCCTACACCCCCAACTTGTCTTGAGTTTTATGATTCAAAAAGTGAGTTATTTCAAATGCAATAAGAATGTTATCTGTGAGCAATCTTCCAGGCACAAATGCACTTTGAGAGTTTGAAATTAAGAGGGGAAGAACATATTTTAATCGATTAGTTAAAATCTTTGCCATGACCTTATAAAGCACATTGCACAATGAAATTGGTCTCAAATTAAATATTCTCTCCGGCTGATCCTTTTTCAGAATTAAAATAATGGATGTGTCATTCAGACCTTAGGGCAAGATTTTATTATCAAAAAAATCCACATAAGCTTTCCAAACATCATGATGCACCAGTTGCCAAAAAGCCTAAAAAAAAGCGGGATTCATCTCATCTCTACTTGGCGATTTGTCTTGATTCATGCTAAATACAGCCTTACGGACTTCTTTTAAATTAATAAGAGCAAGAAACGAGTCATTTATGTCCTCTGAAATCACCGGGTTAATACAATCCAAAACATCAGCATAATAGGAATTAGATAAAGCCAATAAAGATTGAAAATAATTCACTATTACATCATTCAGCCCATCAGTCCAATCATGCCATGTCCTATCACTATCCCACAACCTTTCAACATTGTTGTGTTTCTTTCTATCTGAGGCATAAGAATGGAAAATTTGGAGTTTGAGTCACTATATTTCAGCCAGTGAACTTTAGCGCGCTGTTTCTAAAACGTCTCCAACGAACCTAACAACTCAAGGTAATCAATGTTGGCACGTTGATATTCAACAATACCCTCATCATTAAGTTGATGTTGCTATCGTTGAATCTGAAGTTTCTTTTCTCCTAAAAGTCTACGAATACCCTTTTTAAAACCACTTCCCCATTTTGCAAGAGCTGCACCACATCTGGAGATCTTCTGTTGAATATCAAAAGAGCCCAATACTTTTTAAGAATTCTCCACAATATTACAACGCTTAGAATCTGACAACCACACGTTCTCAAATCAGAATTTACGAACCCAAATTCTCTTCTGCATAATTTGGAGGATTTAGCAACAGTGGGAGGTGATCTGAAGTAGGAGAATTTAAAGCACGAATAGAAGCCATGGGAAATAAATTTGTCCAAGCTCTCAAAGCCAGAGCTCAATCGAGTTTCTCCTCAACCTAGTTTTCCGAACCTCTCCCTCAAGCCCATGTAAATTGATAACCGACCAACCCTAAATCAAACAGACCACTATCTTCCACTACTTTTCTAAAGCCATTAATCAATCAATTCGGTTGTTGGACTCTGCCTCTCTTCTCTTCATAAGCTAAAAAATCTTTAAAATCTCTCATACAGACCCATGACAAAAAAATAATTGGAAGAGAGACTCCTTAATAAACTTTATGAATTCTTGCGATGCCCTCTTTTAGAAAAACCATAAACCTGTAAACCTCTAAACACCCAAATCAGAGAAGTTTATTTAAGTATCAATAAAATTAAAAGATGAACTCAAAATGGATACCATGTTATTTTCCTTCCACAAAAGCCCCGACCCTCCACTTTGGCCCACACAATCAACAACATGAAGCCCTTCATATCCAATCTTTTTTCTAATAGCCTCTAGTCTACTATGAGTAATGAGAGTCTCAATTAGGAAGACTACATTGGGCTTGTGACTACGGATCAAGTCACGAAGAACTTGAACTGTCCGTGGGTTGCCCAGCCCAAGACAGTTTCAACTTATACAACTCATGGTGATGGGTGGGTCTAGGAACCACCAGAGCCCTCCTCAAGCCCCTTTTTTAAGCCCAAATCATTTGAAGTAATTGCATCCACCTTAGCATTCATACTTTGCTCTTCATCCTCCGTCCCACGTCTCTTAGGATCAATAATAACAAGCCCATCCATCATAGTATGAGCACCTAACACATCATTAGGGTAGCAAGCATTGGAAGCCAGATCTTCCTCAATCACTTTTCCATTTACCCTTAATTTGACACCTATTAACTCCTTTTGTTTGCCAAGTCTGGAATTATTAGCATTACCTTCCCTAAAAACTGTTGTTTCTTATGAGAACCGTCAGCCCCTTCCTCTCTAGAATCTACCATACGCTATCATCCCCACCCTTCTCCTTCCCTGGAACCTCAAACAATAGCCATCTCTGACCACGAATTTGCTGCGGTCTTGTTATAGAAGCTACAAGCCATGGGCCATACAGTTTATCAACAATTCCATTTTCAGAGTTGAAAACTTTTTCATAATCGTACTCAGTGTACCCTAACATACTGCAAACAAAGCAAAAATGTTTGAGTCTCTCGTACCGAAAATCCACCCAAAACCTGTCTCCACTAGTTTGCTTCAACTTCATCTTATGCTTAATAGCTTTCCAGACATCAATGGAAACACATATCCTAATATAAGATCTCCAAACACTTGTGAAATTATTTTGATCAGAGGCAATGAAATTCTCAACATAATTCCCAATTTGTGAAACCACCCTTTCCGACATACATCCTATCGGAAGATTGTATACTTGAACCTAGAAATCTACATGGTATAAAAGGACATTCATTGGTTGCTCATTTGATTCTAAGCGATGAGTCAATAAAATCTTATTATCAAAAGACCAACTAGTGATATCCAGTTCATGAAAAAATTGGAATAGATACAAATAAGGATTCAGTTCCTTGATGATGACCCCTCTAACCGGTCTCCACAGTGATGCCATTATGTTCTTCATGGCCGCAAAATTAATGGTTTTGTTTGTTAGAAATCGTCCCACCAAACACCATTTAAAATCTATTGGCAACTTCACTTCATTCTCACCTTTTGTCACTTCCTCCCTCCCATTCGTAAAATTTCAAATCAAATGCTTGCATCCAAACACACTCTAAATGTATTTTAGAAATTTATTGCAAATAAATTAAGTTAATATAAGAAATTACCTTTAACTTGGTTCAAAAATTCTGTTTGAATTGATATTCAAATGATTCAAGAATATTTTTATATATGTAAAAAAATATTTAATTAAAATATGAGTAAAATTAATCTACCATCATTTTAATTTTTTATTTAGATTAAAAAGACACAAATTAATAATTAGATTCCATTAAATGCAAATCAAAGTACAAAATCTTAAAAAAAAATGATAAAAGCTGTAAAGATTAATGCATGTGATAACACATTGCAATGTTTCATATAGAGAGGAAAAATCCACCTCATTCCTA
Organism: Mallotus repandus; assembly: GCA_949671775.1. Classification (NCBI taxonomy): domain Eukaryota; kingdom Viridiplantae; phylum Streptophyta; class Magnoliopsida; order Malpighiales; family Euphorbiaceae; genus Mallotus; species Mallotus repandus. The sequence goes on from CATIWM010056112.1 coordinate 76,371, forward strand.
TGTAGGACAATGTCCCACTTGTAGTAGGGTATACTTAAGTTTTGTATCATATCGTAGGTCTAATTTCCAGAAGTCTATGGAACGTTCTTTCAATTTTTTTACCTCCTACCATTTTATTTTCTGCCCCTTAAAGCTCACATTCCATAGCTCATCACCAAATTGTTCAATAGCCATCTTTGATCACTTTTTTTTTTCTTTTAATAAAAAAAGAAAAGAAAAGTAGGAGTCAAATATTGCCACCCCTATAGAATATGGTAACATGGGTTGAGAATTTGACAGGAGTTAGTAGCGAATTGGTTTGGACCATAACCATTCATGTTTCAATGGAATTTGCTACCATTTTCAAAAGCAATTCCGCTCTATAAATTGTCTTCCCACATATATACAATGGGCGCTAAATTTTTTATTTTATTTTATTAACTATAATTTAATTTTAAATTTTCATTTATTATTTTCAATTATTAAACTTTAATTAAAAAATATTTTAATATTCTTAGTTAAATTTATTAACCGATCTTATATGTCATATTTTATAAAATGTGATATTTATATAATTATTAATCAATTATTTTCCACTTTATTTTTAGCTAGATCTTAAAAGTATCTTATTTACTTAAAAATTAAAATGTTAATTTATGATTAAATAAAATTATTAAATAAAGCATACAAATTACTGAGTTGCACATTAAAAAATTTTATCAGCACAATTTAAAAAAAAAAAAAAAAATTATTTTAGTATTTTTCAATTATATTTTTATTTATATTATATTTTCATCATAATATATTTAAATTTTTAATAAATGCATGACTAATTTTTTTTCTAAACAATTATTAAAATTAAAATAATACTATTATTATAAAAAGTAGTCCATATACGAATTATGAATTTCTGTTTTCTGTCACAAAGTATTGCGTAACACCGAGAGATTCGTGGGTAGGAAAAATTTTCATAAGTGCATCTATATACGATACCTTTATTGTCAAAATCCAGGTAGCTGGCTAGCATAAGTCTTCCCAAAGAACATTTTAATAAAGTCTTGGACCTTTCAATTGACCCTTGTTAATTATAATACAAAGAATGTTAATCATGTTAATTTGTAATTACGTATAACAATTCAAAATATGAAAAATACATCTAACCAATTTTTGAAATAAAAGCATTAATTTATTGATTGAAATAAACTCATGTTAAATATTTAAAGCAGTTTTCTTTTTTCTTTTTTAGTTGTTCTTTCACTGGGTATTACATTACGTTATGTATTAATTTATTTTTATACAAATTATAATAATATTGTTTGCATAATTTGACTTGATCAATTCCGTCATGGATATATGAACCTACCTAGGATCAATCCCGCTCCCTCCTTCTCCTTTACTAATGGTTTAAAAAAAAAAACAATTATTTTTTATTACTTGTTAATAATTATTATTACTTGTTAATAATTATCATAAATACACATTAATTATATACAAGTATAGTCAATAATTTTTTTTTATTAGTAGAAATGTCATATAATCTAAACATTAACGATAAAATTCAAACCTAATATATCTTAATATTTTAAAAATAAATTTTAAAATAATAATAACTTAATTACTCACTCACCGTAAAAATCTACGAATTATTTTAAAGTAAATGAATGTATATAACATACAGATACCGTTGCATCAAAAGGCTGTCTCTAATTTCTTGCTTTTTCTTCGAAAAGACACACATATATATCTCCTTGAGCTGTCTACATACAGTTTGTTTTGTGCGCATTTAAAATTCATGGAGTAGAAGTAACCATATATATAATAGAAAATTTTTAAGTGCTTTCTGATCTAATGTTTACCAGAATCTTTCTGCTGCTATTTGGATATATATATATATGTTACATTATTTTATCTTTTTGATGATGAAATCAGTAATTAATTATATATCTAGCAATCCACAGACATAAATAAATTATTTTTATCAGTAGTGTTATCTACTGACAGATTGTTTATATACATAATTGATTAAATTAATTAACATAGCCCATGCATTTTTTTTACAGAGAGAGAGAGAGAGAGATATACATAATTGATTAAATTAATTAACATAGCCCATGCATTTTTTTTACAGAGAGAGAGAGAGAGAGGGATTCGAACTCCTCCCCTTTGATGTATAACCCATAGATCCCTAGACGGGAAAGCATGATCATACATTTTAACATAGTATGACATTATATATCGGTAGGAATTCAAATTCCTTTTTTTTTAACAAACATATGCATGATTGCTACAGTTTCTATGCATATATCCACAGGCAAAGATTGATGATGATTAGTTCATAAAATTATCAGACATTTTTCTTGGGAAGCAACTAGCTGCTTGGCATGTGAACCCTAATGCTTTTTACAGGAATTAAAGGAAAAAAAGTTATATGTACCATCAAAAATTTAATTGCCTTGCAACTGTTATAAAAATATCTTTCTTTTTTCCAAAAAAAAAAAAAAAAATTTGTTTTTATTTTTGTGTAATGTTGATATTGTAGTTTTGAACCAAGATTAAGGGGAGGGAAGGAGCAGGAGGGCTTAATGTCGGATAATGTAAGAACTTAACTATTAAATCAAGACAACGCAAACTCTACATTAATTCAATTTAGTGTGAACTTTCAATAGTTAGTTGGGTACTTTAATTCAATTTAGTGTGAACTTTCAATAGTTAGTTGGGTACCAAATCATTTTAGCATCACCAGCTAAAAATAACAGAAAACAATTTACAGATTAAAAAAATAAAAAAAAAGGCACAATCACATGTATTTTTGCTTTTTTTTTTTTTTTAAAGTAGGCCAACTTACAAGTTTGTGGTTATATCTCTCGGAAGATTTGGGTTCAAATCTTTCATTTATGACATTGGAAAAGTAATTAATTAGTAATTTTTTTAAAAAAATATTTTAAGGTATAAAATTTAAATTTTATCATCATTAATTTAAAAGAAAAAATTGTTCTCCTATTATACAATCCATCTATACTTAGATCAAACCACTTCCCTAATTTTTTTAAAAAAATCATGGGTTCACGTATATAATGATCATACTGCTCTTCACAATACATATTATTAATTTGACTAAAGTTGGGAATAAGACCAAAACCGACCCAACAATAATAATTTAATCCAATCATAAAGACTTCATTTATGTGAGTTAATTACGCTTCACCTTTTTAATATGAAACATGTAAAGCATGCTAAGTAACATTTGTTTATTTAATTCAGCATTAAGCATTTTCTAATTCAAGTATTACCATCATTATTTCTCTTTTTGTTCTTTCTGTCTTAGTAAATTAATCACTAATGCAACCTTTTTGAATTAATTTACTTTAAAATATTGTACTTTCAACAACAACTTTAACTTTATGAAACAGATTAAATTATTGTGCTTAGTTAATCATGATATTGATAGCCATAGTTATGTATAAACAATACATTTCTTTTTCAAAATAAACCATATGTATATTTTTTAATTTTATTTCTAGAGAATGATTCAGATATTTAAAATTTAAAGTTTCATTATCTTATTTTAAGACATTAACATTATTTATTTTTAATAATTTTGATGATGCATCTGACAATAACTATTGAATATAATTCTTCACTAATCAAGAAATAAGTGAGTTTTGTGGGTCAACAGATAATAACTGCTATATGGGATATGCTTCCTTTATGTTGTTTTTAATTAATAAGATAGTTAAATGATAAGTACTGATAGATTACATATAATTTTTTACTTAAAATTGGAGAGAATTTAAATAGTAAAAATATTACTAATTAAATTATTCTTTCGCTAGCGAAAAATGATGCTTTTTAACTTAGATTTTAAGATTACCCAACTTGTTAGAATGTTAATATATACGAGAGGAGCAGAGATCGAATCTTAGTGTTCGCTTCTCCATGCCTAACAAGAATATCATTATATTGTATGGTGTTATGGGCCTGCAGAAGCTTCATAAAAAGGGGCCGTGCGGTGCTTGTCTAAAACACTTTATAACAAGCCAGCCTCAGGGACATATTAGTAATTCCGTAAGCACAAGAAAAAATATATTAGTATCCAAGACAAGATATGCAAAGTCAGCATAATAGTCCAATGGGTAAGAGCAAGGCAACAATCACAAGCGCAATCGACAAGGCACACGATAAGAAGATAATGTGGCTACTTATGTTATTCATCATAGAAAGCAATACATCGATTCGGACACTGTGCTCCCCAAGGTGTAGGCATGGGGGAACCTACTCAAGAGCAGTGCACACATCCAGCATCTATAGTGCCTAGATCTCCGACGCTAGGCCTTCGATGACTAGTCACTCCCCCCTAAAGAGCATAAGGAGCACAATGGCCTGTGGTAGGAGGAGACATCATAATGTTCCAACCATCACTCCTCTATAATTACATAAAATAAAATAATTATGAAATGTCTAAAATACCCCTATTATTACAAAATGCTACCCCTTGACATTCTTCCCCACTCAAGCGGTCGACACCCTCATCGACTGTGATTCGATGAACTAGTCGATCTTGTACTTGAAAGCTTTTAGGTCATCTTCCTTCTCCCAGCTGTTTTCTTTTTTGCCTTGGTCCTTCCACTTCACTAGGTACTCCTTGTAACTGTGCCGATTGGAAGCTACTACTCTCGCTGCTAGGATCTCTTCAACAATCTTCATTGTTGGCTCGAACTTGGAGATTGGAGGTCTCTTCGGCTGGTTTCTGCTGGCATCTTCTTTATCTTCATGGTGAGGCTGTAGATTGCTCACATGAAAGACTGGATCTATGTTGAGCCCTTCAGGTAGTTCAACTTTGTAGGCAGCTGACCCTACTTTGGCAATAATAGGGAAAGGGCCTTCAAATCTCCTCAGCAATCTTCTGTCTTTGTTGCGCAAATGAACTTGCTCTGGAAGTAGCTTTATCAG